>CAUJNA010002469.1:525000-537500 GCA_963377175.1 Effrenium voratum | reverse complement strand
CTGCTGGTTTTAGTCATGCACCAGTGTGGACCACAGCAAGCAAGAGAGTTGTTTGTTGCGGGTAGCTCTCCATCGTAGTCGTGGGAAGCGAGGGTTTGGGGCTAGTGTTGGGGGCAGCGAAAACCATCAAAGAGGGTTCTCGGCCAATTTTGCTCTTTTAGAGTGACAATTCAGTCATAGCCACAGCCCACGTTGGTGTCACAGCAAGGTGATCAAGTTTTGTTTAAACTGTCCTTTGTCAGTTCCATGCTAGTGGCTGGCAGGGTCTCCGTTTTGGCCGCAGTTTTTTTTTTTTTTTTTTTTTAAATAAAAAGTGTCCCACAATCTTTCATTCTGAGACAAGCCGGCGAGTGCACGAGGCGCAGAACGACGTGGGCTTTGGAACCATCATCGGGTCGGCAGTGTTCAACGTGCTCTTTGTTATAGGCCTTTGTGGCTCCCTGGCTCATTCAGCTTTTGGCGTCCACTGATCCAACAGCTGCTGCTGCTACTGCTGCTGCTGCTGCTACTGCTGTGAGCAAGTTGGTTTTGGTTGACCCCATTGTAGGTGCGCAGGCTGCAAAGTTTAAATGTTAAGCCATGGATATTGGCTGGCTTTTCCAGAGCTATTTGTAAAGGCCGGCCTTGCACTCAACGAACCTAGTTGATTTCGTCTCTAAGCTTAAGCTCTGCATGTGGCAAGCACTAAACAGCCTCTACTAGCGGGTGAGCCAAAGCGCCAAAGCAACACTGTTAAGGCCTGCAACACTGTTTGGGCCCGGAAAATGAGCTGCCCGCATTTTGAGTTCTGCCCACAGGTTGAAATGTGTAGGCGCGTCAAAGACGGATTTCGTATGATCCTTATGGACCCTTGTCGCGGGAGGAACAGAAAGCGCTCATGATTTGATCAAAGCCGTTTTGACCGCAAGCCATGACAATCAAACCCAGAAATTGGATGATTAGTAAGGAACAGCCGCAGCCATGAATAGGTGCAGCCGCCCGTTTGATTCTCGTTCGGGAGGCCTCATATTTCGAGGGGCCAAACAATTCCCTGCCTTGTTCCCTTGCATCGTGGCTGAATGTCGTTTTGATGTACACAACGCCATTCCAAATATTATTTGTCACAGGTCTTTACATGCCATCTATCGTATCTCTTCAGAGGACTGCGACTTCTGAGTGCCTGCGGCGCAACCAGGCTACGTCGCAAAGACGCCCATCGAACTGACCTGGTGGCCGTTGTTCCGCCGCGCGGCATTTATGGTGTCCTTTTTCCTATTCGGAGGTGTCTCAAAGTAGGGCTGTCCCAAAATGGTTGGGTTCCTTTTGGTTTCCATTTTGAGGAACTCCCACTTTAAAGCAGGCAAGCGGGGAAACCCCTGTTGGCTGATCATACAACCATGGTTTAAACAAACATACCAATCAAAGTGGTTGAACATCCAACTGGTGCATTCACGAATATCTTCAGGCACCTCACAGGCGACCCCCTTGTTTTGTAAGCCCTTCTGACACATGTGCGATGTCGCTGGTGACCGGATTTTTCGTTCTTGTGACGGAGGGCGCCCGCTGAAGGCAAGCAAAAAGTAGGGGGGGGAAGGTGCCCTGGTCTTGCGCGCTCTGATGCACAGCCGTTTGCTTTGCGTGCACATGTGCACATGCACGTATTCCGGCGCTGACTGGCAGGCCCAGCCGCTTGCCCTCCCATGTACACGAGACACAACAGTACATGACATATTGACAGGATCCGTCATGTGCCATGTTTGTCCGCATCTCTCGATCGAGGCATTCAGGGCTGTCGCAATGAAGCATGCCGTGTCGTGCGGTGGCCTGGTTGAGACGGTTTTGAGGAGACTGCTCCTACTATGTCTTTGGGCTGGCCCTACTGGCTGGCATCTTGGCTGAATTTTGTTTGGCCGCGTCAGAGAGTCGGTGGCACGCACATCGAAAGTGGAAGCCGAAGTGGTCCAAGGTTCGGCTCATCTCGACACCCTTCCGTGGTCCTTCCAAGCATCACAACTGAGTGCATGGAGTTGGGTGTTTATCGCCTTCCGACCTATCCAGCTCAAAGACAGTAGGTCCCATGCGCGGAAAGAAGCAACGTTTCTAGAGACCCATGATGACAGAAATAGTTGAAGCCGTGCTGCGGTTCAACCTCTTTCTTGCATGGTTTGGCTCCCGGGATTGGAGTGGGTGCGCGCGCCAGCAGGCAGCCATATGCAGCCGATTTGTTTCAACTGCTCTTTTGCTGAGGCTTTGCCTCCGACGAGAAGATTTCTTTGGTAGAGGCGCGAGTTGATTGCTTATACAGCCTATACTACTACTCGGCCAAAGCCCGTCAAATGTCCTGAGCAGAATGGCTCGGAAGAAACACGCGGGCAGCCCCTTTCTGATGAGAGTATCACTGGATTGCCCCCATCAAAGGACTCCCTTACAACACGCGATGGGCCGCGTGCCAATTGAAGCTGTGCATTATTTCAGGCCGTGGTTCTGTTCATCGCCTACCTCGGGTGCCAAGGCTGCAGGATGAGGTTCCTAGTTGGTTGTCGGACTTGATGGATCACGACGTGAGTGGCATTGTGCAGCCAACAGAAAGAGCACTAAGAGCCCCTTGTATGGGCTCGCTTGCGCGGCACTTGCAAAGAAGATGTGCGTGTGTAGGAGTTTTGAAGGAAAGCCAATACCAAGCCGTGGAGCTGTCCCCATAGATAAACCCAGAAGATCCCTGGAGCTGCCCTCAGCCCACTGCGCTTGCCTCGAGGTACTGCCTGATCATGGTGTTCAACACTCGTCTGGAAGCATTGGTAGATCGAGACTACCAGCGCCAAAGGACGGGACGCTTTCACGGGATTGCGTTGAGCTTTCGGTTGCTTGTTGCCAAGGTTGTGCAGGTTTAGGGCCAAAAGGGAAGTGTGACTTTCCGGGCCACACATCCTAGATTGTCACCGGATCCAAGTTTGCCAGTCTGCTTGGGGGTCACCTGCACGTTGCACATGAGGAAGCTAGCATGGGACAAGGGAAAGGATGCTCCTTCCCTGACGATGCTTGAGTCTTCATCCACAGGTCCTAGGGATGAAACAAGCTCACCCATGGTGAAGTTTCTTGACGTGAAGATGCCTTGTCTCAGGGCTTGGATTTGTCAATCTGCTTCGGATCCAAGACAACGCAAGTGGTCCCCTGGCGCAGGAACTGCGCGTCTGATTCATGTGAAAGGCAAGGTGGCGGGCCGGCGATTGCGCAAGCCTTGGCTCGCTCCTGAACTAGCAGAACTGTGGCACCGTTCAACAGTGTTTGCAGGTAATTAAGATAATTAAGCATATATTCCAGATTGGTCAGCTCAATCTCTTGTTGAGTGCTCTGAAGCCAGGCTGGCTGGCTGGCTTCTTGGAGGGTTGGTCGGGTTGGTCGATTGCTTGCTTCATTAGTTGATTGCAGTGCAGCTTTCGCCACCAAGTCAGCTGGACCATTGTTTTGACTCTGACTGTTGATCCAGGGCACAGTTCCTAGTTGGTTGTTGCCCTGGAGCTTGTCATCAGTGACAGCTTCTTTTAGTAAGCCCTCCTCAAGCAATGGATTGATCTTGCAAAATGGGTGGGATTTGTAGTGCTGCCTCCTGGTTCCTTTGCCATAGTAAGCTTTGCTTTGCTTTCCCTTTGAGCTTTGGGGCAGCCAGGCCAAACATCTGAGATTGGTTTTGGCTTGACATGTCCCGTGTGGTGTGTTTCTTCTGCTGAGAACTTTCTTCCTGTCCCGAAAAGAAGACCTGGCCAGCCCCCCCCCACAAAAAGCATCGAGAGCAAAGGGGCAAAAAAAATGAGATGAGGGCAAGTAGAGGGTAGTGGGGTCATTCCAACCATCAAGGGAGGGCACCGTTTAATTCCTTACATGTTTTTGGGAGGCATGTGTTTTAGACATGCGGATGCTGTTTTGTTGTGACTCCTGTGACCCATGACTCACATGGACAAGCGGGACGGATCGTGTTGGGTGACCTTGGTTGGGCCCCTTTTGGATGGCGGCGCAAGATCCAAAGGATGCTGTTTGTCAGGGGTTCGTGGGTGAGTTTGGCAAACCTTGGCTGGCAGTGTCCAGATGGCTGAGAAGAGCTGTTTAACTCATACAACGTCTCTCCTGATAGGCCGCAAGTGGTGATCGGCAACTGGGCTGAGCCAGATGCTGTCGTGTGGCTCAGCTCAAAAGATTGCAAGGAAGAGTTTTCGTCTCGCATAGGTCCCGCATAGGTTGCCACGAAGCCATGAGCTTCACAAAGATGGAATGCAGCCTGTGCTTGAACCGAAACCAGTGAGCCAATAGTTGAGGCCTGCTTTGCACTGGCAAACACCGGCTAGGCGGGAAATCAACATGACAGACGACAGGCTCATTGATTCATATTGCCTGAAGATGGACCCCGAGAATGAGAGGGTTCCCTGATGATGTAAAGGTGACAACAACCCACACACACCCATATGGCCCGGAGTTGCAATGCTACATGTTCTGTTCCAGTTAAGAGTGGGGTTCTTGGCCGGCTATAAATCCCCCTCAACATGGTTGGCGGACATAAACCCGCAAGACAATGATGGTCCTCGTCAAACGCTTCAGACCCTCTATACGTCTTTCGCAACATGTGGGTGTTTTTGTTGGGGGCCTTGTCACCACAAAACGCCACTGTCAATGGCTTCATGTTGGTTTATTACTGCTGCCTAAAGTGAGTCCCGACCTTGTGGTTGCCAGCTGGGAATCTGGACTTCATTTTTAGGTCATTTGTTTGGCGCCTGAGCCTTGCTCGTACCAGTGAAACCTGAGGAACTGCACAATGCCTGGGAGGGCCCCAAGTGTAAACCTTGAAACGCGTGGATTTGGAGGAGAGCGCTTTGCGTTCCCAGGGTCCAGCTCGTTTTGGGTGTGACCTTTTTATGTTGAGGATACCCATTTCAATGTTGCTTTCCAGAATTTTCCAGAATTTTCCGGCCCAGTTTGGGAGTTCCCTCCAGTTCTAATTTTCTTGAGGCAAACCCCTTTGAGCCTTCCGGCGGTCTGACCGAGGCCCGCGAGTCCAGAGGCCCCACCTCCTGCGCAAGTCAAGCCGACGCGCAGCTGCAAGTCTTTCAACAGGCAAGGGGCCCCCGTTTTTTGTTTTTGTGTTTTTTACATGGGCTTTGTTTTAGTTGTTTTATGTCTATTGGCTCTGGGGGTCCTTGCTTAAGGCAAATCGGCAAAATTTAAAACCGCTCCACCCAAAACGGGCCCCTTACCTTCGGAGCTGCACTGAGGCCACCAAATGCCAAGGGAGAATTGCGCTCGCCGGCGCTGCAGGCCGGCAGCCGGGGCTAGGGCCGTGTGGGCCGTAAGTTGTTTTGTTTTTTTGGTTCGCCATCTCATGGGCTCCTGGGCCTAGAGCCATGAGATCTCGGCCACCTGTTGGCCCCGCAAAAACGCCGCAAGGTGCTGTGCCCGAATTGGATTCAGATAAAAAGCATCGGATTGGAACATGTTGCGCACAAAATCCACGATGCACGTTTGAAAACAACAGAGGGTGGTACTGTTTGTTTGTCGGGAGCCCATGTTTGGCAGGAGTCCCCTTCTCTTGTTGCTTCCAGGGCTTGAATCCAAGCATGCGTGCGCGTGTGCCTGCGTTTGCTGCATTCTTCCTCCTGCCAGCATGGGTACCCCCCTCCCCCACACTGTGTCTAGCGCTGCTTTTCGCCTCTATGCTGGCATAGTGTAGGCGTCGTTCGTGTGTTGGAACGATGGTTTGCCAGGTGCATGGACCAAGGTTGGTGTTCGCCGAAAGGCCTTGAAGGCACGTTGATTCGCGTCACCTTACTCCAGATCCATTCGTTGAAACCCTTGCAGACTTGACTTGGGTCAGACGATGGGAAGTCAGACCCTTTTGACTCGGGCCGAGGACGGCGATGGCTTGCTGGGGCCAGGCAGCTCGCCACCGAACCGGGACTCGCCGGCGGGGTCCGTGGAGCTGGGGCCAGTGCCCAGGACCGAGCCGGCTCGAGTCGCACCTGGATTCCCTTGAAGGAGAGCTGGGGCCTTTCCAAAAATCACTTTGACCATCTTCTGATTTAGAGGATTGATTCTCTTGCACAGCAAATGTTTCGGGATGTAAACATACAGGAATTTAGGGGTCACTTTCTTCAGCATGACCTGTGTGTTTTGAGGGTCAGGCGGTCGCTCCGTGCGGTCCAAATCCTGTCGCTTAGTGCGGCGCAAATCCTGTCGCTTAGTGCGGCAGTCACTTTCACCTTCACGGGCCCGTTGAGCCCGTGTGGCCCGTTGAGCCCGTCGGGCCTGTTGGGTTTGTTGGGCCTGTTGGGGCTGTTGGGCTTGTTGGGCCCGTTGGGGCTGTTGGGACCGCTGGGCCCGTTGGGACGTTGAGCCCGCTGTGCCCGTTGGGCCTGCGTTGGGCTTGAGCCCGTTGGGCCCGTTGGGCCTGTTGAGCTTGTTAGGCCCGCTGAGCCCGTTCGGGCCGCCAAGCCCCATGCTCTGGCTCTTCGTCTTGGCTCGCTTTAATTTTTCTTTACAAGAACTTACATGCGTATAGACACGTGCCAAAAAGTGTGGTTTTACCTGCGTCGCGGAAGTTCGCGGAAGGTTCGCGGAAGGGCGGTGCGGAAGACCGTTTTTGGAACAAGGAATGTGGGGTAAACTCTCATGTATATATGTATGTTTTGTATTGTTATGCTATTTTATGCTGTGTTATGTTATGTTATGTTAGGTTATTTTATGTTGTTATGTTTGTAGTGTTATGTATGTATGTATGTAATGTAGTGTAATGTAATGTAATGTGATGTAATGTAATGTGATGTATGCGTGTATGTATGTTATGTATGTTATGTATGCTATGTACGTATGTATGTGTGCTATGCATGTATGTATGTAATGTATGTAATATGTGTGTGTATGTATGTGTGCGTGTATGTCTGTATGTCTGTATGTATGTATGTATGTATGTACGTACGATGTATGTATGTATGTAAGTAAGTAATGTATGTAATGTATGTTATGGTATGTATGTATGTACGGATGTTATGCTATGTATGTATGTACGTATGTATGTATGTATGTATGTACGTATATTTGCATGTAGGTATGTATGTATGTATGTTTGTATGCATGCATGCATGCATGCATGTATCAGTGTGTGCATGTGTTAATGTAATGCCATGTGTAAAATATGTAATGTAACTCAGTTCATGTGTGTCATGTAGTCTAATGTATGTGTGTGTATGTATGTGTGTGTATGTATGTATGTATGTATGTGTTTAATATATGTAATATATGTAATATATGTAATTTATGTATGCATGTATGTATGTTTGTAATGTGTGCATGTTATGTTATGTTATGTTATGGTATGTGGGTAATGCTATGTATGTAGTGTATGTATGTAATGTAATGTAACGCAGCGTAGGCCCGCTGAGCCCATTGAGCTCGTTGGTCCTGTTGGGCCCGTTGAGCCCGTTGGGCCTGTTGAGCTTGTTAGGCCCGCTGGGGCCGTTGCCCCCGTTGGGCTGCTGGGCCCGTTCAGCCCGTCGGGCCTGTTGGGCTTGTTGGGCCTGTTGGGGCTGGGCCCATTGGGACCTTTGAGCCCGCTGTGCCCGTTGGGCCCGTTGGGCCTGTTGAGCTTGTTAGGCCCGCTGAGCCCGTTCGGACCGCCAAGCCCCATGCTCTGGCTCTTCGTCTTGGCTCGCTTTAATTTTTCTTTACAAGAACTTACATGTGTATAGACACGTGCCAAAAAGTGTGGTTTTACCTGCGTCGCGGAAGTTCGCGGAAGGGCGGTGCGGAAGACCGTTTTTGGAACAAGGAATGTGGGGTAATCTCATGTATATATGTATGTTATGTTATGTTATGTTGTGTTTTTGCCGTGTTATGTTATGTTATGTTAGATTATGTTATGTTATGTTATTATGTGTGTAGTGTTATGTATGTTTTGTAATGTAATGTAATGTGATGTATGCGTGTATGTATGTATGTATGTATGTATGGTATGTTTTGTTTTGTTATGTATGTATGTGTGTGTGTGTATGTATGTGTGTGTGTACGTACGTACGTACGTACGTACGTATGTATGTATGTATGTATGTATGTGTGTTGTGTTGTGTTGTGTTGTGCTGTGCTGTGTTGTGTTGTGTTGTGTATGTATGTATGTATGAATGTATGTATGTAATGTGTGTTATGGTATGTATGTATGTATGTACGTATATGTGTGTGTATGTATGTATGTATGTTTGTATGCATGCATGCATGTATGTGTGTGTTAGTGTAATGTAACGTGTGTAACATGTGTAGCGCAATACAGTTCATGCGTGTAATGTAATTTAATGTATGTATGTATGTATGTGTATGCGTGTATGTATGTATGTATGTTATGTATGTATGTATGTAGTGTGCAGTGTTATGTATGTAATGTAATGTAATGTCGTGTATGCGTGTATGTATGTTATGTATGTTTTGTATGCTATGTACGAAGTATGTATGTTATGTATGTATGTATGTATGTATGTATGGTAGGTATGTTTTGTTTTGTTATGTATGTATGTGTGCTGTGTTGTGTTGTGTTGTGTATGTATGTATGTATGAATGTATGTATGTAATGTGTGTTATGGTATGTATGTATGTATGTACTTAGATGTGTTTGTATGTATGTATGTATGTCTGTATGCATGCATGCATGTATGTGTGTGTTAGTGTAATGTAACGTGTGTAACATGTGTAACGCAATACAGTTCATGCGTGTAATGTAATTTAATGTATGTATGTATGTATGTATGTGTATGCGTGTATGTATGTATGTATGTTATGTATGTATGTATGTAGTGTGCAGTGTTATGTATGTAATGTAATGTAATGTCGTGTATGCGTGTATGTATGTTATGAATGTTATGTATGTTATGTATGTTATGTATGTTATGTACGTATGTATGTATGCAATGTTGTATGTATGTGTGTGTATGTATGTATAAATACATGTATGTTATGTTATGTTATGTATGTATGTATGTTGTGCTATGTATGTATGTATGTATGTACGTATATTTGTATGTATATATGCTTGTATGCATGCATGCATTATTAGTGTGTGTATGTGTTAATGTAATGTAATGTGTGTATTATATATAATGTTACACAATTTATGCATGTAATGTAATTTATTGTATGCATGTATGTGTGTATGTGTGTATGTATGTGCATGCTATATTATGTTTTTGTTATGTTATGTTATGTGGGTAATGCTATGTATGTAATATCTCTTTGTAATGTAATGTAACGCAACGTAGGCCCTTTGAGCCCGTTGGGCTCGTTGAGCACATTGAGCCGGTTGGGCCCGTTGGGCTTGTGGGCCCGCTGGGAGCTTGGGCCTGTTGAGGCCGTTGGGCCTATTGAGCGCGTTGGGCTTGTTGAGCCCATTGAGCGCATTGGGCTCGTTGATTTTATTGAATTGATCGGTTTAACACCTGGATTTTGATTGCACTAAGTGATGGGTGTTTTGCTGCACTAAGTAACCTGTTTAACACTTGGGTTCTGATTGCACTAAGTGACGGAATTTTTGCTGCACTAAGTGACCTACTGACCGTTTTGAGAGTGTTGAAGGATTTGAAGCAATAGAGCAAGGTCGCCAATTGTCTTCACATGGTCCCTTTAAGATTTCAAGTGGAAGCTTGACTGCGGTTGTTTTCATGACCTCCCTTGGCAAATTTGGTCCTTGAAAAGTTCCAAGTGGAAAGTGAGCAAGTGTTTTTTCCATGGCAAATGGTCCTTTCTGGATGTTCAAAGTATTGGAAGATGAACACCTCTGATTCCCATAGTCATGGCCGGACTTCCTCAATTGAACCACTAGAATGATGGTTGATTCAGCCGGAAATAGGGTGTCCCCAGCATTTTGAAGGGTTGGCAATGGTTCTGCGAAGATCGGAAGCTCCTTCAAACCCACAGAAAAGAGCGTAGTCTTGAGGATGTCAGTTTATTGGACCCAGGTTCTGCCGGTCCTGCTTTTTTTCCGGGGTCTCTCTTATGTTGGGCCGGTGAGCTATTAGAATCCATGGGTTGGAATGGATCCACTGCCATTTCAGCAGACTCCGTTCAAAAGCATCCCCATGTGGGAACCTGGCTGGAGGCCCGGAGGTCCCTGAAACATGTGGTTCTTGTAGGAACCTGGGGTGGGTGGGTCATAGACAAACAACCAGCTACGGATCCAGAGATCAAGCAAAATCTAGTTGTGGCTGCATTCTGGGCTTCATGATTCTCACCAAAAGCCTTTGCAAAGATCTCTGTAACCGAGGCATCCATGACTCGGAGTGCTGAAGCAATTCCCACTCCCTGAGTTCTGGAAAAGACTAGTTTAGTGCCAAACAACAAGTTTGGACTGCATTTGGCCAACCCACTCAACAAAAAACGGTCCATGCCTTTCTGAGGACCAGCAGGACCTCCAGGAACAGCAAGAAGGACGAGGCCGGAGGAAAAAAGGGAGTCAAGGTGTTTGTAAGAATGTCAAAGGGGGCAGTGGACCCGTATGTTCGCCCGAAAGGACTCACAACAGAACTATTGTTTGACCAACTTGCAGGTTAAACAGTATTTGGACAGTCCGACCTTGACAAGGCACCTGACCCTTGCTATTGGGCCTTTTTTGCTATTCTATCTGATGATCGATCGCCCCAGGGGTTCCCACCTGGACATGTGTTTTGACTTTTGTCAGCTTGCTTATCTTCTTGAGAGTGCGTTACAAGCCTGGTAAATGATGTAAATTGAATGGGCACACTGCAAGCTGCTGGCCGACAACGCCAGGCAAGTATATGCTGGATCAAAAAAATGCCGAGTCGCTTGCAGACCCGGCCCGCGAAAGTCGGCTTGAAGAATTGTCCCTGTGCGGGGGAAGGGGGGGTTGACACGTCCTTGAGATAAACTCTTGTCACCAACAGGGAAAACCCACAAAAGCCTTATCCTTCCGGCGTCCATGTCAGAGGCCATTGAGCAGAGGCAATTCGCCCAATGGGAGGATTCACAACAAGATAGCTATGCGTGCGCATGCGATTTTGCTAGGGCTGCTAAGATGTCAGCCCCTATACCCTCCAAACTGCCTCCTTGATGGGCAACTGCCTTTCGAGCCCGTCGCCATGTCCCCACGGTTGCTGAAAACTGATGGATTCCGCTGGCTTCAGTTTGGTCCACTATTGTCAGCCCGATGAGCCCTGTAGACTAACAACCCCTTGTCTTTTTTAGAGGGGAACCAATTTTCTACACAGTTTTGTGATTTGAACATGTTTAATCAAGCCGCCGCTTTCCACGGCACCTTTCTCTTTCTCTTTTCTGTACTTTCGTCCACCGTTTCAGTGGGAATAAGATCCTGTAAAATCGAAATGCAATGATAAAGAGATAAAGAGGAGGGAGAAACGTTAACAATCTCAACAATAAATAGAGAAAACATGAAGATAACAAAAAAAGAGAGCAGCAAACGAAGCAATGTGAATGAGAAACATGTGAATGAGAATATATATATATATATATAATGAACACAAATTTAAGCATTCTGATTCAAAGACTTCCATCATATCACTCCTGCATTCGGGTTGTTGGGCCCGGCCCTTCGTGCCAATGGCGAGGAAAACGGCGTCAACAGCCAGCCGCCAGAGCGCAAAGGGCTGCGGCTCTCCTCACGCACGGCACGGGCTACAGCCCTTCAAGAGGCACGGATAGCTGAGGAAGGATGGGTCCAAAACAACCTGACGACCCCAAAAAAGGTAACCTCAAGATTTGTGCATTGGGGGGCCCCTTCCCAATTGGCCGAGAAAGAGCAATGGGCGGCACTCTCCGAATTGTTTCAGGGAGGTCCCAGGGCCTTCAATCGGGTGAACTGAGACTGAACCCTTGGCATCGGTTTTGCCATGTCGGGGGGCAGTACCCTTAAGACATCTTAAGCCAATCCTGACAAGCGAGCGCCCTAAAACGCACCCTAAGCCAACTACCCCCGCATACCTGAAACTCACCTTAAACCCGCCCTAAACCGCACCCGAAACCCTAAACAACATACCCCAAACGTACGCTGGACATACCCTAAACCTGCCCAAAACTCGCCCAAACACCTACCCCAAACCCACCCCTAAACCTACTCCAAACCTACCCGAAACAGCCCACCCCACAAACCCCAAATCCACCCCGAACCCACCTTGATTCTACCTTGAACCCCGTAAACCCTAAGCCCAACCTAAACCCAGCCTAACCACTAAACCACCTTGAACCCAACCTAAATGAAGGGGTAAGCAGGTTGGCCACATTGGGAAAGATGAAAAGAGGCCAACTTAGTTGAGCCCGTTTGACCGTGGAGCCCTGCGGTTCAGGATTTGAAGCATTTTGCACCTCTTTGGGGTTCGACTCCCACCCTGTTCGGGCTGGGCTGTGCTGCTGTTCCACCTTACCCGGACGCATACCTTGCGCATTGTTTAAGTTTGGGGTGGACTGGCTTCCCACCCGCCATTACATTTGGACCGGTCGCATTTGTTTCCGTTTGCTTGGCTGCCTTT
>CAUJNA010002469.1:435000-520000 GCA_963377175.1 Effrenium voratum | reverse complement strand
TTCGCGATCTCTTGGCCGAGACTATCTTGGGCGCCTCGTCGGAGAACACCACGAGACCTGACAACGCACTACCCCAACCAAAGGCTACCAGTGCCAACGCCGAGCGGACTGATGACTGCCCTCGACAATGAACGAGGACAACCATCACACCATCTGCTCACGACTTCCTGCACAAAAGTGGGACCCTATTTTTATTGACGCCTCCCACGCAACGCTGCAGTGAGTCTTACACAACTACACTGGCACCACCAATGAAGCACAATTCAAGCAGTTCCTCAAGAACATCAAGATGCCAGCCACTACTTGGTCTACCACACTCACCGAAGAAGAAGCCAGCCGGCAGTTTCCCAACGCGGTGCCTTTACACTCGGTGCCTTCCTTCAAGATTGTCCACCACAAAAACTGCCACGTCGCTGAAAAAGAAGTCTCAAATTTCGCGCTGCCCAAAACCAGTGGGCGCAGGGCACGCCACCTATTTGCACCTGCACTAGATGGCACAACCTGCTCGGTCACGACCACGACCACCTTTTTCTCGGACATGTTGCTTGTCCGGGAGCTGCTCTCACACTCCCTCCCCACCTTCACATCATCGCAGGCGGCAGCAGCAAAAACGTTGCTGAGTTCACCGCCGCCGTTAACAGATGGACCACTCCACATGCATCTTCTACCTCGCGTTCACCACGATTGGCTCCGTCAACGGGCGCTACATCACCGGCAAGCAGACCTACAAATAGGCAAGCCCATTTTCTCCATCGAAGCCCTCCATGCCATCAGAGATCAGACCGAGGGCGTGATTTGGCAATCAAAGGACCACTCATCACACCGACCCATGGCGTACTGCCCAGTCATCTATCATCAGACGCTGACCAACACGTGGTGCAACTCCGACGTCTTCAAGGAAATCGCAGACTGCAATCCCTTACAACATCACGACTCCAAAGTCCACAACATCCGCCAAGGTACAACTGGGCAACCAGAGACTACGGCAAAGTACCAACGGCACACATTCTCCCTAAGCGGAAAAAGGCTTCACTACCGGTCGGCCAATCATTTCCTTCGCCCAATGCTTTGCCAGAAAACTGTTCGCCGCCATTGCGTTCCTCATTCACCAACTCGTACCTGTCGCCTTCCCACGATCCCTACAGCACCGCGACGTGTGGCAGTTGCTAAAATTGATCCAACATTTCTTCAGGCAACATTCTGATACTTCGCACTTTCTCCTCTACAACCATGACCTAGAGAGTTTCTTCACCTCCATCACTGATGATCGATTCCAGTCCATCACCAACAACCCAGGTCACTCCCCATGGTTCTCCGTCAACGTGGCAGAGACTCAGCAGAACCTTCGCCTCTTCCGTGGCCGACGACGCCGCACACACGTTCCGAACGATTTTGTCCCGGCGCTATTTCATGATCCGCGCTTGCCTTTGCGTTCAACAACGAGGTTCGCCCATGTGCAACCCGGCCAGCCCGGCCATGTGTTTGCTTGTCGTCGCCGCAGTGGAAGAATCCTGGCACCACACGTATGCAGAGATGCTCCACAACCACCAACACTTGTGGTTCTCCTGTCGCTACGTGGACAACCGGCTCATATGCTTGCAGCACCACGTGCCACTACTACCCCTTTCCGCGTCTACCTCAGCTCCGGCTTCTACATTGACACCATCTCACTCGCAGACGAACCAGGACGCGACTTCTTCGGCTTCCGCATCAACATGGAGAATCTATGCATCGAATACAAGCCTCCTACGTCATTGCATCCGGCTTCCGCGTCTTCCTTGACGTAGACACCTTGCCAAAACACTGGCGTTCCCAGCCCGTGAAGCTGACGCCGCTCTATGCCAACTTCGAGCTCTATGGCATCAAGCTTCGGCTTCTTCTGATCTTCTGGGGTTCGCCGCGACTAGACACATTTCTTTCGACAAAAAGCTGCTTGGCTTTTGTAGTTTTTCATGTTTCACTTTGCTTGCTTGGGGGTTTGCAGCCTTCTATAGCTACCAACGCTGCTTCACCCCAGCGTGGCAACGGAGCTACGTGATCTCCTAACTCAGACCCGCGACATGCTTTCTGTGGCGCCCGAGCTACTGGGCAATGAAAGCGCCAGCCGCGGATCTCGCTGCGATGCCCGGCAATCCCACCCACGACGGCATTGTCGCTTGTACTGAGCTCTTGACGCAGACTACCACGTCAGCAATGCCTTCCACGCCAACAGCCGTTCGGACCCACAAGCGCACCAGTGACCATCACGCCCAACCAACCTGCTCCACCCATCCTCACGTACCGTGCAAGTCTTCCACCACTGACAGTTTTGACGACTCCAACCCCTTCACTCATCACCCTCCCACAGCACCAGCCGGCATGACCGTCAACCTGACCACCGACCAGCTGACCTCTACGCCACTTGAGCCTCCTGCGCATGAGACGACCACTAACACCACCACAATCAGCACGGGCCAACTAAGCCAGACCTCTCCTACACCCAAATGCATACCTCATCCTGATGCTCCGGATCAACACCCTCCGGATCACATATCACCTGATGATGCACCAACCTCCGACTTCACCGAGGGCGGCAATCTGGACACTTCGGACTCGTCATCCTCGGCTACACCTAGGGATGACCCAGCTACAAGGCGCTTGGCCGGATCTTGAACAAACCTGCCGAAACTGTCAAGACCAAATGGTTTGAGATCAAAGATCTCAGTGAGTAACTTTAGTTCATGGATGGAAGGCCTCACCGCCACTTCTTCATTTTTTACATCAGGGGGCGCAAGCAGCCCACCCGGTCTTGCACCAACGAAGACACCGGATGCGTGCTGGTGATATCACTGGGGACGCTCAGTGACGTACCTGGCGTATGACCTCTGTGATTCTCCTATATTCCAAAGTGTTTGGGGGGGGGGCTGTTTGTGGGCGTATGTCTTTGTGCGTGTTTGTGTCTGCGCGTCTAAGTCTGCATTTATTTTTGTCTCTGGATGGGGTTGGAAGCGCTTCACACGCTTGCAGGAGCGGATGAATTCTGTGAGCCGGCGATCAGGGTCGGAGTCGCAGGAGGCGCGCGCTTCTTTTTTGCCGCGTTCCTCCTTTTTGTTTGGTGGGTTCACCACTGAAAATGGACGACCCCAAAAGGTCCCATTTTCTACCAGGGTCACTGTTGCAACTGGGCTGCAAGGAACCTGAGAGAGCTCGAGCTGGTACAGGCCGCACAAATGTTTCTCAGTGCCGCACAGGTCGTCGATGCCAGGTGCTGAAACCTGAGCCTATGGTGGCGCTGGTGCTGACAGTGGCGGCGGTGGTGGTGGTGTTGTGCGTGCGTGCGTGCGTGCGTGCGTGCGTGGGTGGGTGGGTGGGTGGGTGGGTGTGTGTGTGAGAGAGAGAGAGAGTGTGTGGTTGTCGCTCCCGTAGTCGTTGGTGCTTGTGGTGGTTGTTGTTCTTGGTTCTTGGTTCTTGGCTCTTGGTTGTTCAAGAAAAGGCTGGGTTGTGAACTCGGGCTGCAATCAAGCATTGAGTGATGGAATTTCCCTCCACTCTTTCAATTTGTTGCAATCCGCAAGTTGGTCGCGGATGGTCAGGCGCACGGTGTCCCCCCCTTGCACAAGCACATTTGAACGTACGTAAATGCCCCAACCGACAAATCGTGCCACTAATATATATATATATATATACACCTCCACCGGCATACCTTCTCCTCCGACCGCTCACCTGCCCGCCCACACAAACACACGCACACACACAGTCACTACACTTAAACAGCCTTACCCTTGCCCTTGCCCACACACCTATTCCGCATCAGGTGTCCCCAGCAGAGCGGGGCGGGTCAAAGCAATCCTCGGCCTCTCAGCTGAAATGACAATGACATGAATGAGATCCGTATCGACAAGAAGGACCAGCACATTGGACATGTTTTCAGGAGGGAAATTCAGACGAGTGGGCCTCAGTGGCAGTCGAATTCAAACATCCAGGTTGTTTCAGGTTTCTTGAACTCTTCAGTGGTTTGCAGGGGTGCTGCCATTTGTTTCAATTATTCAAATTGAGCTTTCGGGTTTTTATTGAAGCGCCGGATGACAAGTCAGTTGTGAGAAGCAGCATTGACAGTAGTAGGCGATGTGAAGCCAAGCAATCCGTGCCAAATGATGTGTACCTCCGAAGGGGCAGCATCAACAGGGGAATGCCGGCCAAGCAGACCCAACAGCAACAAATGCCACATGTACATTATACGGATTTTTGTTTTGTTTAACCTATACCCGCCCACTGATAGTGGATGATTGAATTTGGATCATTGACAACATATTTGGTTTCCCAACATGGGGGCGCTGTTACCCTCTGTCCAATCATGGAAGCTGACAGGAGGGTTTTGGAAGCCTGGTTCCCTCTTGCAGAACCGGCCTGCCCACTTCCATGATTGGGACAGACGGTAGCGGGCGGGGGCAGGTTCGAACTCGATCTGCGGACCTGTTGATCCCTTTTAAAATCACCATTGCGTCTTTCCCCGTGACCCTCTCAACACCTCTAGGGCAAAATGTGTGCGTAGGGACGATCCGACTGAGGGTGAAGAGCCGCCCGCTGTCAAGGAGGAGGATGGTGGGTTTTCCCTCACTTGGTTGCGCGTTGGTTTGATCCTTGCCCTTTGCCCAGAGTCGCAGCCTGATGTCACCCTGGGCCTTTTCTGGCCCATGGCGCCTTGTTGGGCGTGGTTTGTAGGATCCCTGAAATGAGGTTGGCCATAGCCAACTCAGCAGGTTTGCTCGGCTCCGGGGGCCCCACGCCGCTCAGAAAGCCCCCCACCCCCCACAATTCTGCAGCCTTCCAAAGGTTCGGGGTGCTTTGCAGCGGCAGTTTGTCGGGGGGTAGCAGGGGTGCGTCTCACGGATTTACTTGGCTGCACAAGGAGGATGAGGACAAGGACGATTCAAAGAAATCGGCAGCGGAAGATGACGAGCCAGGACTTATGGACGTGCCCGAGGGCTGGCTGCTTGGACACATTCAGACAGTCTTTTTTAAGAGTGAAAGTGCATACTCCTTGGGTTGCTCAGCCCACTTAAATTGCCATGCCCTTGCAGGTATGATCAACACCAGGTTGCTTGGGGCCATTTGCCCAAGGTATGTACAACCACCCGCGGTTTCAGGTATAGTTCAGGTAGCTAAATAACCCAACATGTTGAGTTATATATTTCTGTAAGGGAAACCACTAAATGAGATGGATGTTCCCCAAGTTGACACTGATATGCTGCAAATGGGGAACTGGGGAATTACTACGGAATTACGTTCAACTCTGGGTGATCAAGCTTGGGGATGATGCATGCTGCAAGCATCCTGAGGGTTTCCGCAGGACAAGCCCAGATTTGCCCGCTGTCTCAGGAAAGACTTCGTGATTTGGTGCATATCCTTGCCCGTCTATGTGCCCATTTACTGCCTCACTCCTCAGCCATCTGCCACTTGCCCGAAAGATGCGAAGATGGGGGAGGAAGTCAGTCACTCAGTCCATTAGAGTGGTTACATCTTGAGGTTCTCAGAATTTCTTGTGGGCGTGGTTTCAAGTTTCCCTGTTGAACCACCATTTAGATGGAGACTCTTGGCTCGGAGTTCTGGAGGGCTCCCCATTTTGAGACCACAGCAAGTGATGGAGTGTGCAATTGATGGTTCAGCCGGGGTGCTAGTGTTTTGAGCTGAGGATGTTTGCGGTTGCTAGCTGGCAGCTCAACTTGCATGCAGTCTGCATGCGGAGCGGTGGATTGGAGAGGAACTTGGTTGCCCTTTGAAACTGAAAGCTCTTGTTTCTGGAGCTCGGAAAAATCCCTAACCAGCAACCATATGATGCGCAACTAAGGTTAGACCAAAAGGTCAGAGCGGGTCAACAATTCCTTGCCCCCTTGCATCCGGACTTGTCCAATCAAGCCATTGCTGTTCTGTTTTTGCATTTGGGGCGGGGCGGGGGTTCATGATTGCCCACCTAGAAAGACGCATGTAAATTGGTGTGTGTGTGTGTGTGTGTGTTTTTCCACTTAGGAAAGGCTCTTCTTGGTGTCCTTTGCATTCTCCCTGGCAGCGTGGCAAGCAGATGGGCGCTGCTCTGGAATCTTTGGGGGGTGGGGGCTGAAGAGTCCGATTGCAGGCAGACGAACCACAATCCACACGAGGGGTCTGTTGATGTCCGGATTTGTTGGAAAAAACGTAAAGTTGGGTAGGCCAAAATCAGTTTCACTTCAAACCGTGACTTTGAGAATTGTGAAAAACAGTTGGACCAGTTCCAAGGTTCCGCCTCGCTTAAACTGCCTATGATGATTAATGGGATGTCTAATTTGTTGCAGAGGCACCCAGGTTCAAAGCACGCGAAATCGATCACAACCAGTTGGGTGGTCATAGCTTCCGCCTGAAACGCACCAGTGATGCAAACTTAAACCAATCAAAAGGGGGTTGCCAGACAGCATGAAACACCAATGTGAATTGCTGTTGCGGCTTTTGATCTACCAATGGCCAGTCGCCCACACACCTGGCCGTTCCAGGCCATTTAAGCAGCATTCAAAAGGCTGCAGCAAGTAGTTCTACTTTCTGGCTTCATTGAGATTATCATCAGACCCATACAAGCCTTTACTCACCCACATATTGGTTGCTTGGCAAATTCACTCAAACTGCACTTGACAGGGGTTCTTCTTGAGAAGCTTGATCTTCCAGGTAGCCGGCAGGTGCTACAGTGGAGGGACGAAGATTCCGCTCTTGGGATGGATGGAACCCTATGAGCAATTCCAACTACCAACTGGCGCAGGATGTCGCCCCTCCACCGTATGTTTGGGGGAGTGGGGGACCTTGCTCTCCAAAGCCTGGAAGCGAAAGACGGGCTTCTTTGTGCCAAACCATGGTGGTGGGAGGCATCTCCCAGCCAAGCTCGATGCTCCACTGCATTCAAGTGACTCTCAACGGGTTAGAGGAAACCCAAGAACATCCAAGAACCAATGCCGCGAAGAACCTCTGCACTCATGTGAGGTGTCACCCTATGGGCTTTTCCCAACCGGATTTCCCTTTGAGCTCCCAAAGAATCCCCCAAAGCCAACGAGGTCTGGATCGCCGGGCTGACTTTCGTACTGGTGTGGTGGGTGCGGGGCCCGGCATTTGACCAGGGCGTTGCTCACGTACAGCCTTTGTGGCTTGATTTTGGGGCCGGGGAGGGGGAATCCAAGAAACAAAGTACATTGAGTCAGAATCAACTTGGGCTTCACAAGAGGATTTGCCACTTGTGTGAAAGAGTGCTTCATTTCGGTTCATGTTCATGTCCAGGAACAGGCCTTCAGAGTGTGTGTTTTTCCCACCAAGGTGGACGTTTTAGGCCAAGCGCTGCACATCGATCCCATCGTCATGGCTTTTACCCTCCTGGCCGCAGCTCGGAGCAAAGGCGACTCAAATCATGGCCTTTTGGGCATTGTCACCTATCATGACTTAATTTGGTTGGGAAAGCGCCCAGCTCCATTCAGATTTGGTTGGCGCTTTGTACCTTCCAGTGAAGCCCCCAGCTTTTGCAAGAACATTCACGGACATTCAGTTGAGGAAGGGCGATCCAAAGTCAAGTAGTGGGTCCCTTCATGGTGGTTTTTGCTGTGCGTTGCTGGGTCCATTAAAGGGACGTCCTCCTACGTTTTAGCTCTTCATGCTTGCGGTGAACGGCCCCTTAGACTTTCTTGTCCCTTTAGTTCGCTGGGGTGGTGGAACATCCCGGTAACTAACTCAGGCCGGTCAAATCTCAGGTCAACATGTGCAGTGTTGGGCCAGGTCAGCGCACATAGCGGTTAGCGGTTGCGCTTATCATGTGCCAGCGTGTGCGCTGCTCTGACGTGACGCGCGTGAGCGGGTGTGCTTATCATGTGCCAACGTACATGCAGCTCTATGCGCGTGAGCGTGAGCGGGTGTGCAGGGGTGGGAGCCATTCGGACTTGCGGTTTGCTCCCTGGCTTGGCTACGCCGAAGCTGAAGAAGAAGGTCAAGGAGGGCAAGGGCAAGGAGGTGAATGACGGTGTGGTAGAGGCTGAGGGCTGAGGCGGCGGGGTCAGGCGAGGCACTGGAAGGCTTGGATGTGCCCACTGCCTTGTGTGACCCTGAAGCTTTGGCAGCTGAGATGGATGTGGTGAGAGAAACTTGATGACAGACAGACAGGCAGGCAGACAGACAGACAGACAGACAGACACGGCCTTTGGCGCGAAACAACGCCAAAGCCAAACACCTGGCAGCATCTCTCGCACCAGTTTACCCACTGGAGTTCAGGCCAGGGAGATGGCTCCGCAAGCGTCATGGCCATCCCACAGCAACAACAGCAACAGCAACAACAAAAGAAAGCGAAAACGACGAAACAACACCCGCGAAAAGAAATGGCCAAGAGGCGGAAGCTCCAGCTGGAAACCCTGCTTGAAACTCTCGAAGGGGGTCACTGGCAACTGACGTCGGCGGAGACGGCGAAAAACGAAAGAAAAGGCGTGCACGCCCCGTCAGAATGCACCTCAGTCCGCACCTTAGCAAGGGAACTGGGCAGAAAAGGAAACAAACAACAGGGAGGAAGCAGAAAAAAAAGGAAAAGAAAAGACCATGAGGCCGTCAACTTGTCAAGGAGTTAGTTTGACAAGGGCGGCCCTTTGCTTTTGCATAAGCTTTGGGGCAGGCAGTGTGGCCTGGCTTTCACAAAAGGATGAGCTAACTGTGCTTGCGTGCTGGCATGCACGTTGCCGCGCCGGTGTTCTGCGGCTGTCACGCCTCACACTGCGCACATGCCAGTCCTCTCGGCAGATGCTGTGGTTCCCTTTGTCGACGGCAGCGCCGTGCCTCCACACCGAAGCCGAACTGCCACATGGCTTCGCAGCAGGTATACAAACTCCAAAGGGCCTGAGCTCATTTCGCAGCAAGGAATGGATTCATGCGGACTTGGGTTAGCATTTTCTGCATCCAACCAGACGGAAAGAAGTGCGTGATTGACAACTCCCGCAACTTCAAGTGTCGCTTTGTGTGAGCAGGGAGCGTGGGACAACGAGGCTGCCGAGGCTGCACTGCCTTGGTTGTTTGGATTCGCGCAGATGACTTGCCATACGAGTAATGGGGACACGCAGTTGCTGCGGACTACCCTCGCGTCTTCGCGGCTGCCGTCTATGCAGCAGGGTGTTTTAGTTAGAGACCGCGGCAGTGGCCTTCAACCGTTTTGTTTTGTTGAGGAGTCACCGGGTGTGAAAGGAGAGCGCGCCGATGTCTCCAGTCCAGAGCTTCCAAGGCCCCCCTTCTGCTTCTTAACTCTTTATGCTTGCAGTGCTGGTTGAAACACTGGTTTCACGGCCAGTTCTTGACTGCAGATTAATGCGAAGGTTTTGTAATGTTTTCTGTATCAAGACCAGTTTGTGATCCTTTCAAGGGTAGGCCAGTGTCATTTCACTGCTGTCCCCGGAACACCTTCAGTTTTGAGCTGCGAAAGGAGAGCATGCTCCAGCCCAGAGCTCCCAAGGCCCCCGTTGTGATTTAATGGAAAGCCACCTAAATAGCCAAAAAGCAACTCTAAGAACCCGAAATCCCAGCTGTACAGGACAGTTTTGGCCGAGGCTGGAACGTCCATTCCGGATGCTGCCTCTTCCGTGGCAGTGACCAAGGACGGTCAGGGAGACATGGCAGTGCCGAGGGCTCAGGCAGCCCAAAGGCAACCACACACAGTCTAATTATGTAGGCTGGCCCGCGAAGGGTTGGACTGGTTCTTTGCTAAGTGGTTAGGGTACTTTTTCGACTTGGCGAGGGATATTCAGAATTGCCAGTTTAGGAGCAGGGCTGTTTGCATCTGCGCCGTTGAGCATGTGGCCTATTCAATTGCAAACCACACTTGGATCCTTCGGTGGCGAAGGGATTACTGAGATTTGGTTTGATGTGCTTTGTATGCTAAGGTTCGCTAAGCATGGACCATGCGGTGCGATTTTACAGCTGGTTGCTGTTCACTTCTTCGGCTTCTTAGCCCGTGCATCCATTGAAAAGATATGCCGTTTCAAGCTGTTTAGGTCTGCCCACGCCTAATTTTGAGCTTGGATAAACCAATTTAAGCCTACTTCTCTTTGCTACAGACCTCCCTGACGGAAGCCCAGCCAAGCTACCGGGGGGGGGTCAGTTTACCTGCTGAGCGCAGAGTTGAAGAACGTTAGCCATTGTAATTGCAAGAGCTTCGGCGAGCTCCCCAACCGTTAGAGGTTCTAGAGGTCCAGAAAAATAAGACTTGTAAACTGGCGTGTGTACTCAAAGGGGCCATGCGATGGTAGCCCCAAAAAGCCCAGGCTTTCACTTTCACTAGCTCGAAGTTGGCCTAGGCACTCTTGAAAGGGTCCGGTGCATGAGGTCCTCATCAGTGGGATCCAACATTTTCGATATCCTCGTTGGCCTCCCGATCCCCTGGATAATCAAGATCGCCTTGCACGGCGCTGACTACCAGGCCAGAGAATTTGCCCGTGGCAGATGCGATACATCAGATGCGTCGCATGTTCAACATGTTCCCAGTTGTTCAGTGTGACACCCTTGGTGGCTTCCCCACTAACACTGGTCAACACTTCTTTTTGCAACCAGGGTCGCTGAACAACCGGGCGTTGCCCGCAGGTCACCATCAAGTCACCCTATTTGGCCTTCGACGTCATCCTGCGCCCAGATGCATACCCAAGCTGTGTGAGCCATTTGTGAACCCAAACAGCCTGCAAGGCATGGAAATCTGCTGATTTATTCTCCGCTTTGGTTGACAGGCAACTTGTGGCGGTTCGGGACAGGTGTGGGCGTGACAAAGAGTTGTGTTGAAATCATCTTGAACACCATTTGAGGGGATCCGGTTCTTTGGGAAGCACTTGAGAGGCACGCCGAATACACCCTCTCAAAATTGCCAACATGAACTCATGAAAGTTGAGCTGGCCATTCCATGGGCGTCCTTCCCCCCTTCCCCCAACGCGAATTTATAGGCCGCGAAATTCCAGGGCTGGCATCTCAACGTGTGGACAGTTTCAGGCCTTGCCGTGATACACATAATGTTGTGGGAAGGATCCTGAGCGCACGTGTTGGACCTTGTGACCTGGATATTTGAACCAGAGAGAAGTCCAACGGTCGCAAGTGATTTTCCCCAAGGCTCCTGTTCATGGTGCTTGCAGTGGTGCTTTGCATCCACTGCCTGGGCTGGAAGCTGAACCGCATGCTGGGCCTGTGCATGGCGGTGCTGTGCCCCGACGAAGTCAAACCTTCGGAGTCGGTGTGGGTTTGAAAAACGCTGTGAGGTGAGAAAAATACAAAGCGATTTAGGGGTGGACAAGACCTACTCTTCTTTTTTTTGGTGAGTTCCCTAAAAGTGTAATCCACCCAGACGGGTTTGAAGTTGTTTCTATGAAGGTCATTGTCCGCCTCAATCGTTGGACCCCTCCCCTTGCTTCGAGGTGCTGGCAATGGGAAACTCGAGGATATCCGGTGCTTTCTCTCACGGCTTGCCAAGCTAAACGAGGTATGCTGTTTGTTTCCCTTTGGAAATCACACTTGAGGTTGCAAGGGTTGGTTTCGACTGAACATTGAATATGCTTGGCTTGCTTCAGGTTTCCCGTTGTATGCTCTTTGTGCTGGCAGTGGGTTCGCCTTGTGTGGTGGCTTGTTTTCCCTGGTTCCTCCGGTGGGAGCCCCTTTGCATGCTGATGGTGTTTGTGCTTTCCCTCCACAACCCTCCAAAGCGCAGGGTGGGCAAAAGAGTGCAGCTGACTTGTTTGGATATCCTGCTTCAAAGGGGACCAGAAAAATGTGTGCTTGATGTAGTTGCTTGGTCATGAGGAAGCGTCTGTAAACCTCTCCCCGCTTCGAGTCATCACTCCAAGAACCGTGCTGAAAGTTGTGGTTTTGACGCATACCCAACACACCCATTCGGGTTTCAATAAAAACCTACGACCGCGGACAAAGGCCACTCGAAGTTTTGAAGCGAAGCCTGATGCTTGCGGCCTGAGGTATGCGGTGCTGGGGCCTCAGATCCGGTGGCAAACTCCCTCGGAGTCTGGGGAGGCCTTTTGCCGGAAAGACACGGATCTGCCTATTTTATAGCAAATAGCAAGGGGACGAACCGAGCTCACCATGAATCAACTCGTTTTGGGAACAACTCAAAATTGCAGCAGGATTCGGTTGTAGCGTAGTGGGTAGACATTGTACATCACATGAGGCACCTCTTCACGTACAAAACACACAAACTCACACACATGTGCGTGGGTGTACGCATGTGCGTGCGCTGGCATGTGTGTTTTTGAGCTTGCGCGTGTGCGCGCATGTGTGTGGGTGTGGTTTTGGGCGTGTGCGTGTATATGGGTGGGTGTGCGGATTTGTAAGTAATTATGTGTTTTGTTTGTGTTGTGTGTGTGTTTGCGCGTGCATGTGGCCCTGTCTTTGCACTTTGCGCTCTTGCAGCGTTGAGCGTTGCTTTTGGCATGCGGGAGGGCACATTATCATTCAACGATTCAACGTGTGCACCGCGCCAAGCGCGTGGAAGCATGCTGAAGGTTTAGCGAAAGCTCTTCGCAGCAGGTTCTCGGAAGCTTTGTGGTTTGATTTGCATACCTTTCTGCGCCAATACGCAAGCAAGCTGAAGCTTGTAAAGCGCAAGCTGCGGACGGACGCGGAAGCAAACGATAAAAATGCATTTAAAAACATACCATGTACTGCGGAAGTCAGCTTAAGAAACTCGTTTGGCCCGTGAAAAAGATGCGGATTGGTCCGCGGAGCTTATGTTCAAGCAAGACGGTGATGCTGGACTGCGATCTGCAGTCGGGCCTGACGTACACGGCCTGCATCAACGCGGCCGAATGTTTGAGCCTTTGGTTTTTGAGCTTTGGAATCGGCTGAGGTTCCTGGTCATTGCCCTGTCGGTGGAGATAGGAAAGCCTGATTGGCTAATGTTTTAATGAAACATCCGGGTGATCGATCTGATCACTTGCGCTTGCGGAGCTTGTGCCAAAAGTTCAGTTTGGAGACGGCCTGACAGGCTTGTTTGGGCACCTCTCTTGCAGACTGAAACAGGGTTGCCTGCCATCCATTGATGAAAATTGTGTCTCACCCCTTTCGCGACGAGATGCACTCAAGGTGCGTGCTTTTTCCTTTCAAGCCTATACAGGTCATGTCGGCATGAGACAAGGGTCCCCAGTCAAGTTAGCAAAGGGAGGTGTTGAGAAATGGCAATAGCAGCCCTTGTCGCATGGCCGGATTGGCGAAAATTTGCCTACCTTGACCGGCTTGTGAATCAGCCTGCTGTGTTCTGGGATCTGCCTACCGTACCTCATGAGGCGGGGCACCGGAAATTCGGAAGACAGGGTTGGGCTAAATTGGCAACTCCAACCCCTGGGCCTTTGATGCCTTTGAAAGGGAAACTGGAAGTAGGCTTAAACAACATCAACCGATGCAGAAAATATGCGTTCTTGTCGTTCGCATGCTTAAGCAAGTTGAAGCGCCCAACCCTGACCAAAAAAGAGCCAGCAGCAACCACCAGCTCTGACGGCCCTGCTCTCATCCTTTAGGAAAAGCGCAATCTTAGTGTGGCCTGATGAGAACGCTGGAGAGGTGTGCACGCCTTGAAAAGTAAACAACACTCGAACCTCTTGAAACGCTGCATGCCCGTTTACGGTCCAGTGCACCGTCCAAAAGAGAACCCCTCCCCCCCAGCTTCAGCACCACGGAACTTGAAAGCATTTTGAATATATTTGCTCACAGGGGAGTTGGTATGGCAAGGCCCATTGCAAGAGGGAAACCAACTCCAGCGACTCCAGCGGAATCCTCGAAGAGGATCAGTTTTCGCTCTAGCTCAAAGTGGCGACCCTGGAGATCAACGAGCCTTGTCCTCAGGGAAGACTACGCTCTACAGCGAACCTTGCTGTTTATGGTTCTTGACTTCCAGGGCAACAGATCAAAGCTGAGTGACCAGTCTGCCGCGTTTCAGCCCGTGAAAGTATCAAGCTCATAGTTCTGGAGCATTCGAAAAATCCAGTCTAAGCACGACAAACACAGACTCAACACCATATTGAAGACTCTTCACTTCAGGTCTCCTACATGTGGATTTCATTTGGGCTGGTAGTGCGGTTGGATACGGTTATGTGGGCAAAGGCAAAGCTTCTCGAAAGTGGAGGCGGAGTGACCTAGCTGAGTGTGCTGCGTCAGTCACGGCGATTAAAAGAGGTGGTTGAGCAACCGGCCTTGCAAATGTCCTGCGGATTTCGAAGCTTTGGCGTTCAAGCTTGCGTTTTGCTTTTGGTCCCTAACCCTGAAAAGAATCCGCCCAACTGCGAAGCTTCAGCCTGCCGGAATGGCTTCTTTGATGGTCAAACTTATTTTGGTGATTTGAACGCTTCAGATGGCGTTGCGTTCGTGGACCCTATGTTCAGCAAATCCATTGCATAGTTTGGGAGCCGGGAGCGGCCATCCTGGCCACCTTTTCAATCTCAGCTGCGAGTAAGGGTCCTGGAGGCGGAAACTCAAGCGATTGACGATGCACTGCAGCCCAGTGCACCCCACTTGATGTTGACATCGGATGAATCACCCCCCTCCCCTGCACTGGTGTTGGGCAATACTACTTGTGAATTGGGAATGAGGATTCCAGAGCTCCAGAAGAATTCCAGCAGGAGAGTCGGTCCATGTTTCCATTTGACTGAGTATTGCTGAGCTTCCTTTTGAGATGTTGATTTGAGAATCCGTTTGATTTGGTACTGTACTGTGGAATTTGACTTTCTATGCTAGTAGTACTTTGGCATTTGACGACTTTCCATGTGATCTAGTATTGCTGGAGCTTCCTTTCGAATTTGATTTGAGCTTTCATGTACTTGATTGTGTATTCTTGGAATTGAGTTTCCGTTGGGCTTAGTATTGCTGGAGCTTCCTTTTGAGATGCTGATTTAAATAGCTATACTACATAGTACTGTGGGATTTGCCAGGACTAATACAATTTCTTTGACAATCCTAAGTTAACAGTGCTGATTCGGGTTTGGCGTTCGAAGAACGGGGCGTCCTCTCTCTTCCTGGGCTGGGCAACTCCATGAAGTAGGCTTCCCAGAACCACAACAGAGTCGTGGGTGTAATAGTCCAACCTTCCCAGTTGCACTCAAAGTCGCTTTTGGCCGATCATGTTTAACCCTTTGGGGCCCTTGGGGCCATAAGTTAGAGTCTTATGTGGGGGAAAGGGGGAGGGAAGATTCGGGGCGGGGGCGGGGGGGATTCTGGGATCATGATGCTTCATGGTTGGCATTGGGGAGGCAAAGGGGCCTGCTCTATTCACTCTATTCTCACACTTTCCAATGCCTTTTTGGTGTCATGCCGTTTGAACACAAAACGAACTCAAGGCTCGAGGTATTCAAATCGCTGATCTGTGGCTCAGTGCACCGTGGGCCTTTGCTATGGAGGTGCCGGTCGCTTTGCACCCAAAGGGCAATGGGCTCTCCTTGAGAAGCCTGCAGGCGTGCGTGTGCATGCGCTTTCAGCCTTTCACAGCACACATGTTTGTTGGGTTGATGTTGGGTTCTGCACAGATTTCTGGACGTCCGAAAGTAGGGGAGGTCGGTTCGAGATGGGCTTCCCTGTTCAATTTGGCTTTCTTCCAGCTCCAGGAAAGACGACATCCATTCCTCCATTCCCCCAAATGCGTCAAGTTCTTTAGGCCGGGACACTGCTAGCAAAGCTTTGAGCATGGCACATTGTGTCATTGCATTTTTCTTTTGGGGGGGGGGGGGGGTTGCCAAAGCGGACGGGGAACCAAAGGGGAAGCCACCCGTTTGAAGATATTGGCTTCTTCATAAGGTAAAGAGGAAATGAAAGGGAAACAAAGGCTGACAGTGTCTTGACAAAGGCTTGCCAGTTGGTTGGCCGCACCCCTCATGAGGGGTGTCCAAAAGGGCATTCAAGGGAAGCCAAATCGAAACCAACCAGGCTTTAATTGGCTCCTTATTTTCTGAGCGCATCGCGGGTGTGCGACCTCACCCATGAAGGTCCTTTAGGGACCCTTCTTTTGGATTGGTGGATGATTACAATTGTCCCATAGTTAGAAACGCCCACATTCGAAGGCCATGATGCAGGGCTAGCTCAGACCCAATTTTGAGGATGTCACGCATGGGTTTTAGCGCATGTTTTTTGGAATCCCTCCAAAGTAACAAAGTTTTCGCAGAGATGGCTTATCTTGGTATTGCAGGCATGTTTCCCACCATGTCACTTGGACCCATTTGAGCATGGACCCCCAAAATGATTGGTTTCCTTTTGGCTTACCTCGAAACCAACCCCAAACGGGTACCCTCCAAACAACACGCCCGTTTCAGCCTGCCAGGTGCAGCGCCTGGGCCCAGGGCCGACAGATCTGGCGCCCAGGTCTCAAGACGCGAGCCTCGCGGGCCTCGCGGGCCTGGCGGCCGCGTCCTTCGCGCGGGCGAAGGCGGCGAAGGCGAAGCACCGTCGGAGGTCGTTGGCGGAGGACGTGGCCACAGCAATCGAAGAGGTGACCAACACGGCGGAGGCGCTCGGGTGCACCGCCAATTGTACAAAACAAAAGGGGGACGGATGATTGTTCAATTCACCCCGACATGTCATGCAGGTTTCCCTAATGGACAAATGCAAACGGTTTCAAACGGTTGCTTAGTCGCAAATTCCCCACCGACCCGGCAGCTCAGCTGCTTTTCTGGACCCAGAACGCGAACAAACAAGTTGCCCGCCGCTTTCCAAACATGTAACGGGTTTAGGGGTTCGTGGCCATGGCTGAGGATAATTTGTTCTTTATTGAGATACTAAGATGCCCAGGCCCCCTTTCCCCCGTGGTGGCCTTTTTTGCTTTGTGTTGGCGGAGGTTCCCGTTAAGAAGCAACTACCAAAGAAAGGACTGGGGGTTTGGGCTTGTAAAATGATAAAGTATCACCATGCTCATTTGTCCATGTTCGTGGCTCCGACAGGACGCCCTCCTCCACCTCAGCCGGCTGCCTGCATGGCTCCCTGGAGAGAAGACCGTGCCTGAAGACGCGGGTGGCACACGCAAGCGCCGGGTGGTGGTGCTGGGCACTGGATGGGCCGCACATGCCATCGCGCTCCGGGCAGAATCTCCACCCCCGGAAATCGCTGGATATGCGTACCTCACTTTGTGCACATTTGTGTGGGTTCATGTTCTGCGTAGCATGTCGCCTGGATACCAAGCAAGTAAATTAGGGTCCTTTTAGGGTATTGATTTTTCTTGGCGATTGGGCCTGCAAAATAAAGACCTGCTCATGGCACGGGGATACCGGGCCGCAAAAGAGGGATTTGCAGGATACATTTGCCCTTTGTGGGCGCCTTGAATTGTATGCAGAAGCACGCCTGGTTTGGGCGGGGACCGGTCAGATGACGCATTCATCACTGCCCTGTTACATGTTTGGAATTTGGCCAGGGCAGACATCCGCGGAGTGGTCTTCACGCTTTCCGTTCCCTTTCCCCAAGCATGATTTGTTTGTCAGGACACATGATCCTGACCGTGTGAAGCATCGGGAGAAACATGAAGGCTTCCGAAAATTGCATGAAAGGCATCTTGGCGAGGAAAGGGACGCCAAAAGAAAGGAAGCCAGGTGTTTTCGAGGCATACAAGACGGGTAATGTACTATCAAGTTGGGCATTGGAAAGTGCTGCCAGTCCGACACCCGCCCCACCCAACAGGACTTTTACGCAACAGGACCCCCTTTTGGGCTCCATGTTCATTTACAGCTTCGTTATGTTTTACAGCCACGTGTTTGTTCGGACTTTGGCTTTTGCGGGATCCCATGTCTTTTCTGTGTCAGTGCTTCCGGAAAAAAAACAAGGGCTTTCGGCGGGTGGATTCCAGGGCTGGGATGCTAACGGCCAACACATCAGAGTTCCAGTTGTGGGCTTAGCTGGAGGCAAAGATCGTGGACATTAGCAAGGTCGAGGTGTGCGTGGTGTCACCCCGGAACTACTTCATTTTCACCCCCATGTTGGCGGCAGCCTCTGTGGGCACCGTGGAGTACCGGTCCATCCTGGAGCACATCAGATCTGCCAACCCGACCATCGGCTATCTTCAAGGCTCAATGAAATTGCCGGCGGATATCTTCAAGAGTCGTAGGGGGTCAAAAGGTTCAAGGTGTTTCCCACGCACTGGCTCAGCTGAACCCGTTTCCAATTCCGAAGCGGGATGCTTCGTCACCCACTTGTTTGGTGACCCTTTGTTCCCCACCTCCCAGGTGAGGGTCTCTATATAGATTTTATCTCAGCGTTGCCTTCCTCCAACTTCCTCCTCATTCTCCTCCTCCTCCTCCTCCTCCTCCTCCTCCTCCTCCTCCTCTCATCCCCTTCCTCGTTTTCCTCCGTTTCTCCTTCTCTGCCTCCTGTGCTCCTGTTCCTCCTTTACTGCCTACACCGGGGCTGGCTGCGGAGTGTGCTGTGCTGGACTTTTTGCAGGGCTCTGCGGAGTGGCGCTGGACTTTTCGTGGGGCTGGCTGCGGGGTGTGCAATGCTGGACTTTTTGCGGGGCTGGCTGCGAAGCGTGCTGCGCTGGACTCTTCGCGGGGCTGGCTGTGGAGGTGTGCTGCGCTGGACTTTTTGCGGGGCTGGCTGCGGAGTGTGCTGCGCTGGACTTTTCGAAGGGCCAGACTTTTCGAAAGGCCAGGCTTTTCAAATGGCCTTCTTAATCTCCCTCTATCCAGCAAAAACCTGTCAATCTATTTATCTATCTATCGACCTTCTATTTATCTATCCATCTCCCTATCTACCTATCTATCGAGCCATTCATCTATTTTGTCTATTGGCCTGACAATCTAACTATGTACATATCCATCTGTCGCTTCTCTCTTTCCCTCTCCATCTATCTGCCTGCCTGTCTGTCTGTCTATCTCTCTATTTATCTATTTATCTATCTACCTATCTGTTTGTCTACCTATCTATCTGCCTTCTATCTATCCATCTCTCTATCTACCCCCCTTTCTCCCTCCCTCCCTCTCTCTCTCTCTCTCTCTCTCTCTCTCTCTCTCTCTCTCTCTCTGTCTCTCTCTCTCTCTCTCTGTCTGTCTGTCTGTCTATCTGTCTGTCTACCCATCTGTTAGCCTTCTATCCATCCATCTCTCTATCTACATCTCTCTCTCTCTCTACCTATCTATTTATTTGTTTATCGAGCTAATTATCTGTCTCTGTTTCTATCCAGCTAGCTATCTATCTACCTTCTATCTACCCATTTCTCTAACTACCTTATGCACTTATTCCTGTGTCTATCTATATTTGCTTTTGTTCTAAGGGCACTTTGGCTCAACCCATGCTGTTTAAGCTTGTTTCACTGCTGTTAGCTTGCTGTGGCGAAAGGTAAATGGCAGATTCAAGCTTCTTCATCTGCACCAAGACGGACAAGTGCCGCTACGAATATCAAGTTTCTGGTTTGGAGCACCAAGGGTTTCCGGACTTCCGGGCTGACATGGCCGATGATTGTTTTCAGTTGAGCAGTTTAAGACATCAATGCCATGTTTTCGGACGGCTGACAACCCATGGTTTCCTGGCAAGCACTCTTGGGATAAGTTCAAACCCTTTCAAGACTGGGCCACGACAGTCTCTACTTGAGAAGGCTTCCACACTATGTCACCGATGGGGCCTGACAACATCGTTGCTGAGGAGCATGTCGACACCAGCGTTGCTCCTGTTGATGAACGGTGGTTCTCTGACCAGCGCTCTTTGGAAGAGCTAATCGATAAGCTTGATGCTTGGGAGCTGGACCCAATGAAGAAAGAGTTTTTGTGCTTAGACGCCTTTCGTGCGTTACGAAAAACTCCGCAGATAACAGACGGCTTTTCTGCAAGAAAGAGCACCGGGCAAACGTGCCCTTCGGCAGGTCCGTGTGAGAATGAACATCATGTCACTAGAACCTGACTTCCTTTCCCGCCTGTTGACGCGTGGGCTCAATAGCGGCGGACGCAACTTTTTTGTGCGCAGCCGTGGCTAGGCTAGCGCAGAGATCCACAAATCTTCGGCAGGCTCTGCGCGCTTTCTTTTTTCCCCACCTCTCAGGCGAGGGTCTCTAGATTTTATAAACACCTACATATCTATCATACTTCTTACCGATCTCGCTATACTGATGTAGTTATTATATACCTTCTATCTATCTATCTATCCACCTATCTATTTATCTGTCTCTCTATCTATCTCTCTATTTATATCTAACCTTGCGAAAGTTCTGCGCCTGCCACGACATCTATACCTGACCTTGCGAAACTGCTGCGCCTGCCAAGAAATCTGTAGTTGATCTTCCGAAAGTGCTTCGCTTGCCACGAAATCCGTACCTGACCTTGCGAGAGTGCGGCGCCTGCCACGAAATCTGCACCTGACCTTGCATTTTTCAAAGATGGGGAATTTTGGTTTTGTTGGTGTTTGTTTGGTATCAACCAACAGCAAGTGGGCACCGTGGAGTTCCCGTCACGCCTGGGCAAGTGAGGCAATACTTCCTGAAAATATTTGCTGTTCAAGGATCTCGCCGTGTTCCCCTTCTGAATCAGTTCGATTGCTCAAGGGCCCGCGTTCCGCATGTTTCAGCTTCTTGGACCTTTTCACAAGTTGTCATGTGTGATGGCCAGAAGAAATTAGAAAACTGTTCAGGTAAGCTTCCAACCGGGCGTGGCCCTCATCCGACCCGTGACTTGTTTGTTTTTGGGTTGCTTGTTGCGTCCGGTGCCGGGCCCCTTTTTTTCTCGACTTGTGTTGGGCGGAGTTCCCTTCAAGGAATAACAAGTGAGACTTTATGCACTGTTCTTGTTTGTGAGAGACTGCAGCGCCGCGAGGCACTTGCAAAAGCGTGGACTTTGAGAAGAAGGATACGAATGGTCTTTGATGACATCTCTAGTTTTTCCGGAGCTCACTCCTTCTAGAACTGAGCCGACAAAATCCTGATGAGTGAAGGCTAAGGGGGCGTTTTAACTTTACCAAACATGGTGGCGGCCGTTTTTCTAATAATTTACATGGTTTTGGGAGGCCCCATGGGTGCCAGATTTTGATTGAAACTCAACTGACTTGATCAAACTGGCCGCTGACTGGCAGAGTTCGTCCTACTGTGGGCCTTGTCGTGATTGTTCTTGTTTTGTTTGGTGCGTTTCATAGCGTTTCCTAACAAGAATGAATCCAGAAATGGAAAAGGCATCGAAACTCACAGGGAGGGGTTCGTCAGGAGCTGGTCATCAGTCCTTACCCTCCTGGCGTGGAGTCGGACTTCAACCTGCCCTACGATGCTCCTTTCGCAGCATTGCACTCCATTCGCTTTCCCCCCTCCCAACACCTTCCCCTAATTCGGGTAGGGTCCAATGCGGCGCCATGCTCTTGGCAAAATGAGGGCATGGGTTGTGCAGGGGAAATCTCGCCCAACATCAAGTATTACCAGCTCGGATTTGCCCTTTAGCCGTCAACACGCTGACCAAAAACCAGTGTTCGACAAGAGGAGTTGTTGGGTCAGTTTCCGGGCAGTTTTGCTGCAATTCAAGAGGCCTTGTTAGAGGAGGCCAACTGAACCACGCGTACACTCCTGCAGATTTACACGGAACCCAACAAAACAGTTGATTGAAACCCCCCTTTTGATATGCAGGGCGGAAGCCTCCTGAAAGCCTTCCGAAGGACGCTACTTTCGAGATGAGGATCGAGGCGTTCTTCGAGCAATGTTGGCACAACCACACTCACGCTAACACAAGCTCAACCCACCAACCCACCCACCGGCAACAGCACAAACCCTGCTTCCGCCTAGCTCCTCTAGTCATGAACCATTGCTGCTACTACTACTACTGCTCCTACTGCTGCCACTACTGCTGCTACTGCTATTGCTACGCTGCAGTGGTCGCACGTGAAATCCACCCGACCCCCCCCTCCCCCAACCGGTCACATGGGCAATGTCTGACACATCGCACATGTTCAAAGCAAGCTCTCGTGTGCTGAAAAACAGGCTTTGGCAGGTGCTCTTGAGAGGGTGTCCTGATCATGTGGCAGGCACTTAAGCTGGCGCGCTTATCTCTTGGCAAGCATGAAGCTCAAACATTCCCAAAAATAAACCAGCATGGCACGCGCACAGAAGTGCAGGACACAGGCTGCGAATGCTGGAGCTTGCCTGGAACACAGGTACAAGAGAGAGAGAGAGAGAGAGAGAGAGAGAGAGAGAGAGCGAGAGAGAGAGAGATGTCAAACTACATGCTTCACTTTGCACTCTTGTTGCATGTATGTTCACTACCGCAGGCCTTGAGCTTACTACTCCGCATGAGTCAAAAGGTTGGCAGCTGCAGACTACATTGGTTGACTGTTTGTTTGAACACTACAGCACTTGCACTTGTAAGCAAAGTAACCACCGATTTTAACGTGGTAGCGGAGCTGAGATCCTAAACATAGGGGAGCTCCAGTAAGCAGTAAGTACTACAACAACAGAGCAACAGCAGCTACATGCCAAACTACTACGACATGTCAGGAGAAGCAGCATCAGCCTCAGCACAACAAACTACAGGAGCAGAGAACGGGCCAACAGCAGACACAGTAGGAGCCACGACTACGGGAGCAGGAACAGAACAAGACAACGACGTTCAGAGACTACATAGATACAAACTGCCACCACCCTTCTTCACTGGTGACTACTCCCAGTATGAAGAATGGCTGTTCAAGCTACAAGCATACCTCGGCCTCATAGACCGAGACTTCGACCTGGTGCTACAACTAGCACAAGTGGCTACACGACAGATTGAGGACACAGACATCAGAACACACATACTCGACCCTACACAAGCAAGCAAAGCAGTAGACCTCTCCAGAGATCTACACTACATCCTCATCAACATCTGTCAGGGAGCAGCAGCTACAGTAGTAATGCAAAACCGCTACAACGCAAACGGATGTGAAACACTACGACTACTGCACAACAGGTTCTGCCTACCAGTAGGAACAAGGAGCGTTGGTTACCTTACCAAACTACTGGAACCCACATTCAACGAAGCGCAGTTTGAAGAACAATTTCTACAATGGGAATACGACATCAACCGCTACGAGAAAGACAATGGAACAGCACTACCAGATGGAATCAAAATAGCAATACTACTCAACAAAACCAAAGGAGCACTGCAGCAACACCTCCAACTGCGAGCTGGACAGATCACGAACTACATCGAGATCAGAGCACTCATCCTGGACTACTACAAAACGATTTCAGCCTTCACTAGATCTACTTCAGCAGTAGGAACAAACTACAATGGAGGAACTGCACCAATGGATGTTGACAACATATGGAGGAAAGGAAGAAGCTACAAAGGCAAAGGAAAAGGAAAAGGCGGCTACAAAGAAAGCAAGAGCAAAGGCAAGTACAGGAGTAAAGGACACTACAAAGGATTCGACAAAGGCAGCAAAGGAAACTACAACAAAGGAGGATACAACAAGAGCAAAGGAAAAGGCTACTCAGGATCCAAAGGATATGGATCAAGCAAAGGCTACAAAGGCCAAGGAAACTACAGCAAATCGAAAGGAAAAGGAAACAACAACTACACAACATGCCATCGATGTGGCAAGCCCGGCCACTGGGCACAAGACTGCAGAGTGCCGGTATGGCACATAGGAGAAGGAGAAGAACTACATCCACTAGAACAAGAACAAGCAGATCACGACAACAATGATGAACTACCTCAGGATGTGAACGACACTTGGGACTGGTACTACGAAGGAGAAGAAGGACAACATGAGGTGAACTACATGGAGGAGAACTGGAACGACTACGACTATGACAACAGCTGGGATTGGAATGACAACAGCTATGAGGACACAGCGAACTACATTGGAGGCATCAACGAGTCACACCTCACCATTGGACACATCAGACAAGCAAAATCACGACTACACAAGCACAAATCCAAATCACTACTTGGCAAGAGAACAACACACACAACATCATGGAACGACCACAGCAAGAGCTTTCAACAATTCCTACAAGAAGACACCACAAAGCTACACTTCGACATAGCAGCAGCAAGACAACAACAAAGGAACAAGAAGATTGAGGACACTATCACTCACTACATCATGTACTCCAACTTCAAATCATACCACCACCTGTTGATCGACTCAGGAGCATCTACACATGTTTGCCCAAAGGACTACGCACCGGATCTTCCACTACGACCCTGTGGAGAATCAGTTCCGCAACTCTACACGGTGACCAACAAGAAGATTCCAGTCTACGGCATCAAGTACGTTCCCTACAAGCAGGACAACTTCAGGATCATGATACCCTACTACGTTTGTGATGTGAAGTATCCAATCCTCAGCGCATCAAGACTACTTCATACAGGATATGGACTTGACTTCACTCCACGACACTGCACCATCACACATGGACAACAACAAGCACACCTCATAAGACACTCAGGACTTTTCTACCTACGAGCAGAGAAGATCGACATTCCTACAGGATTCGACATCTACCCAATGACTACAGACAATGGAAAATCCATTGCTGTGATTCAACCTACAGAGAGAGCAGCACAACAACAAGAACAAATCGCACCACACACACACAGACCAAGGACTACGACAGATCCTTGGTGGAAACACTGACTACTGGAAACTTGATGGTGGCTACGCCATCAGAGTACACAAACGACCACGCAAAGCACTGTTCACACCACACAACAGTGGCTGCCCAATACCAGAAGGAGAACTAGATGATTGGCGACTAACCATCATCAACAGACAAGGGCAAGAGCAAGAACAACTACAAGAGAACCCAACACAACTTTCCAAGCAAGAACTACAACGAAGACTAGAAGGTGACAACTGGACTGGAGAAACCAGATTCAGAAGAAAGATAACACCTACACGCAGAGCAACATCAAAGACCACACCAACAAGGCAGAGCTCACAACCACAACGGCTAATGGACACACCACCAACCAGATCAAAGATCCAACTACGAGCACCACAAAAGATATGGAGACCTAAAGCAGCACCTTCTACAAATCTTGACACCACACAACCAAAGGAGACAATACACAGACCACTCACAGCACAGGAGGACAACCAAGACTACTGGGAAAGACAAGGTGAACACTGGATACGACACCACACAACGCTTAGAACAACTCTCTTCACTCCAACAGATGGACCAGGACATCCACCAATCAACACACTTGAACCTCACAGAACTACAATCACTCACAACAACTTTGGAGAAGTTTCACAACGCAAAGATGACTGGACAGTCATGGGCAACGCAGCACTACCATTTCAATGGAAAGGAACAACAAGGTTCACCGTGAAGAAAGACTACGAGTACATCCAGGAGAACCACGATGAAGAACAACAACACGAGCATCATGAAGCACACAGAGCAAGAGGACTACGACAACCACAGCAGCCCACTCCACAACAAATAGCAGAACACAACCTTACACATCTACCATACAGAAACTGGTGTCCAATTTGCGTTCAAGGCAAAGGACGCCAAGACAACTACAAGAAACAACAATCACGACAACCTGTCATTCAAGTAGACTTTGCCTACATCAAGTCACAACAAGACCCAAAGACCACACCGGTACTGACAGCAGTTGATGTTACTACACAACTGTGTATGGCAGTATTGGTTCCAGACAAAGCATCAATGATGGACTACATGGTCAACAACCTACAAGCATTCATCTTTGAGTGCGGAAGAACACAAGGCATACTACAAAGCGACAACGAGGACACACTCAACGCACTTCTAAAAGCTACAGCAGCAAAAGTCGGCACAATGAGTGTACGACATTCACCTTCCTACAGCAGCAACAGTCAAGGAAGCGTTGAGCGACTACATAGAACACTTCTCGGACAAATCCGCGTCGTCAAAGCTCAGGTTGAAAGCAACTACAGCATGACGATGTCCACAAAGCACTGTCTACTACCTTGGATAGTACGACATGCAGCATGGACGGTAAATCGCTACGTCATCCACTCAGACGGCTACACAAGCTTTGAACGCCGCTGGGGAAGAAACCACGAGCGAGCAATCTGCGAATTTGGCGAGACACTACTCTACCTTCCACCACAACACAAGAAACCTACGGATGCAGAAATGCATCTGGCTCGGAAAAGTTTCCGAAACCGGAGAAAACTACGTCGCAACGGAATCAGGCGTACAAAAGGTACGAACAGTACGGAGACTACAACCGGACTTCAAATACGACCTCGCACTGTTGAACAAAGTCTCCGGCACACCATGGGCACCACGGCGGAACACCTACAACCCATCGTTCGCAACACTGTTGGACACGCAACTACAACCGTCAGAGAAAAGAAGGTCCACGCAAGACTTCGGACAACAAACGAATGCGACGGACGACATCGTTGCAGAACCCGCAACAAAACAACAACGCACTACACCACCTCCACGACTTCCGTCACATCGACGTCAAGTTCACGACCACTACCGGATAGTCCTATGGCTACTTCACCAACTGGACGACAACATCCACCACTACCAGCACCACCTCGACAAACACTACGACGTTTAACTCCGGAAGAAGTAATGCAACCAACTAAAGCACAGAAGACCTCAAAGGACACTACAATCAGATCAACGGAACAAGCAACCAAAGAACCACCACCACTACGACAGAAAATCAACGCAGTGACACTTCCCAACGGAAAATCCATCACTCCCTTCACAAACGACGACACCTCAGAAGACCAACCCATAATCTTCGACAACGAAGGTTACGACGAAACACAACTACTGGAAGGAATGAAACATGAGTCAAACCAAATGAAACAACACGACGTCTACGACGAAGTAGATGCGTCAACCGTCGACGACAACGTCATAAGAGAAGCGATACCTACTAGATGGGAACACAGGAAGAAAGGACCAGGAGTGCGAAGCCGAATCGTCGCAAAAGGCTACACCGAGAAGATCGAGGACGAAGACTACGCTTCTACACCAATGTTCACGACACTCCGGACACTTCTCGCACTACAAATGTCACGACCAAACTGGATCGCGCGACTAGGTGACGTCTCTACAGCATTTCTACACGCACCCATCGCAAAAGACCACGACGGTAAACAACGTGACGTCTACCTTTGGCCACCTAAAGAACTTTGTCCACAACAGGACAAAATCTGGCGACTAAAGAAAGCCATGTATGGACTACGCAGTTCACCGAAAGCATGGCAGGACTACCTGGCTGAAGTTCTACAAAAGCTCAGCTTTGTAAGACTAAAGTCAGAACCCAACGTCTACACCAATGCGACTCGCGACTGCTACATCATGGTCTACGTGGACGATCTACTAGTACTTGGAGACAAGACCGCAGTCGACTCCACTTTCGAGGCCGTCCAGAAGCAGGTACTACTCAAGCACATCGGCTACCCCGAACCTGGCAAACCACAACAATCTCTTGGAAGAAACATCGACCACTTCGGCAACTACTGCAATCTTGGACTAAAGGACTCCTACATCGACAACATGATCGAGGAGTCTGGAATGAACAACTGCAACTCAGTGAACACTCCAGGAATTGCACACTACAAACCAACAATAGAAGATGAAGCACTACTTGACCACGAACAACACAAAAGGTACAGAAGAATTGTTGGCAAACTTCAATGGTTGGCATACACACGACCAGACATTGCATACTCCACAAAAGAACTAGCACGAGACCTCACAGCACCTACAGAACTTTCACAAAAGAGAGTCAATCATCTACTACGCTACTTGCACGGCACCAAGCACTACAAATTCACCATAGAAACAACAACAACACTCAGAGCAAACACCAACAACATCCTGGATCTCGACGTTCATGTCGATCAGGATGCCCTACTACCAGGAAATCAACTTCAGGTTTCAACATCATCTTTCTAGGAACAACAGTTGCATTTGGCAGCAGAACACAAGCTACAATAGCACTTAGCTCAGCAGAGTCTGAACTCTACGCCATTTGCACAGGAGTTAATGAGGGACTACACCTCAGAAACTTCCTACTTGAAACCAACACTTGCAGCAAGCTAAACCTGCGCATCCACAGACTCCACAGCAGGCAAGAGCATTGCTACACGACAAGGCACTAGCAAACGAGCAAAACACATCGACCTCAAATTCCTCTACACACAAGACCTCATCAAGCACGACATCATCAGAATCCTTAAGATCAACACACTCTTCAACAGCGCAGATTTGTTTACCAAATACATCAGCAAAGAAACACTACACAGGCTCATCCAGAGCATTGGAATACGCATCTAGCACTATTGGAATACGCATCTAGCACTACGAACGACCAGCACAGCAGTTTCACAACAACAACAACAACAACAACAACAACAACAACAACAACAACAACAACAACAACAACAACAACAACAACAACAACAACGACTTTGGACATTTCATGTATGTAAGTAGCTACATGTAACACGACACTTTTGGTATGTAAGTAACAGTAACTACATGTACTTTCACTTGCACTTTTGGCGGCTTGAGTCAACACTACAGTTGTTTGTTTTACATGTCTGCATTCGCCGACTGCCTGGTAGCAACTACTTAGGCTCATTTGTTTTGCCCCGTTTCACTACATTTTGCATTCCACTGCAGCCATGGCCGCTCCATCTACTGCAGATGCTACGATGGGAGACGCCACTACGCCCGACAGGGCGACTACACCTGAGGTGGCGGTCACTACGGACTCCAGTGACCATGGAACTCCACCACCTCAAACCTACAACGACTCCAACTACCACTTCAACCATTCTACACCCGGCAACACCGTCTACTACAACCCGACCACAGTGATGGACCAACTACACATCACTGAGCACCAGACAACCACTGCACCACCACTGGCCAACAACATTCCCTACACGCAATTTTTCACTGCATTTACACTTGAAGAGTATCAACTACTCTCACAACAACAAGCTACTCCACTGGCACAACTGGACTACACACGACCCATTCACTGCATCCCTGGAGATCTTCGGATGCCACACTACAATTCCACACTGCTCAGCATTTCACTACCTGAAGCAGCCAACGTCCACTACTACCACACGACTTCACTCCACACTACAACTGGCGACAACACCAACTACGTCATCATCCAACTCCAGATTGAACAACCACTACTCCTGAGGTACCTCACTTCAGGACAATTTCTACACTTCACAAGGGACTACATCTCCTACATGATGCAAAACTACTACCTCCCGACTACAACACTGCCACAGACCATTTTCAAGGTGAACTACAACATGACCACCTTCACTGACAACTACAGCCTCAGGAACAACTACGTTTGGAATTTCCACATGCCACTACTACTACCTGAACTACTCCACTACCTCTACAACAGAGACCAACTCCACGACTACCAACACAAAGCAATCACTACAATCCTCTGCAAAAGCATCCAATACTACGGATTCACACTACTCACAATGACCAACCTCACACAACACCACAAAGCACTACTACACCGCTTTCTACGGGACTACGATCAACACATGTCGTGTCCCGAGATTGATGATGAGCGACTATGGGGAGCTCCAAACTACATGACAACCTTTTTCACCACCAACTACTACGCGACCTTGGACAGTCGACTACAGATGGTCCAAGCCTACCGCACCCAGAAATGGGGACTACATTTTTGAGCTCCTGCTCTACTACAACGAGTGCCTGCCTTCACTACTTCCGTCCAGCGCCCTACATCGAGCTGGAACCTGAACAGCGTGAACTACTGAGCGCAGGTCACTACTTTTGCCAATACAGTAGAATTGATGAACAACAATGGTTTTCATCACTACTGTCAATCCATGTTTTGCACTTCAGTTGAAAAGGTACTACAAAGACCTTTTAACTGAGGGGCCGTGTCAAACTACATGCTTCACTTTGCACTCTTGTTGCATGTATGTTCACTACCGCAGGCCTTGAGCTTACTACTCCGCATGAGTCAAAAGGTTGGCAGCTGCAGACTACACTGGTTGACTGTTTGTTTGAACACTACAGCACTTGCACTTGTAAGCAAAGTAACCACCGATTTTAACGAGAGAGAGAGAGAGAGAGAGAGAGAGAGAGCGAGAGGAGGAGCAACTAAGGACCTCACCACTTTCCTTAGTTTCCTTGTGCAAAACGCCGCTTCCCGAACACAGATTTAAAGTAGACTGCCCCTGAGAAGAAAGGCTTGCACTGTGATTCCCATATGCATCGAGGTTTTGGTGGTGGCAGTAGGGCTGCGGCCCAGCTCTTTGGGAGTTCCAGGCAAGGCAAAGCACTTGCGCCTTGTTCGCGCGGTTGCCTCCAGTTTGCGATCACTCTCCCTAAACACGCGGACATGTGCATGTCATGATTTTGATCCACACCTGTTTGAAAGAAAATGTGCTAAACTACTGTATGAGGTGTGTGTGTGAGAGAGAGAGAGAATGTGTGTGTGTGTGTTTGGCCGTTGTGAATGTTTGAACGCACCTAGCCCGTTGAACAATTGCAAGCATCCATGTTGGTTTTGACCTGTCATCCGTGTATTCCAGTTCTTTGCTTCTGAGTTTCCCACTGTCATAGACATATGTTGTTGAGTTGTTGGATGTTTTATTCTTGATGCTTCAGCGTGAGCGTGTCCTAAACGACGGCCTGAAGACAGATTAAAACCATTCCTTAGCCTACGCCTGTTGAATAACAGTAAGTATTTGATGCCGGCGGTACACCAATCAATGGTGCATGTTGCCTCCAGTCTTGATGCAGGTTGACGTTATTCAATCCAATGTTATTGTCACCAACACTGCAAATGTTGGCTTCTGTACGAAAATCCTGTGTCATCACTAAATGTTGTTGCTGTTTCCATCCCTTAAACATTAGCATGTGCCGATCACACAATTTCGAGCACACACACACAGAGACAATTAAGCACACACACACACAAATGTGTAGAGCCAAGCTTCACTCGCAGAAAAGTTACCCTCGACACGTTGACCTTAAAGGGGAAGGACAAGAGAAACTAGTAGCAGGCGCACATCCATGGCCAGTTGTTGCTTTCCTCTTTGAGGCATAGCTTTGTTGGACCGAGTCGGTCCCGCCAGGACTCCACGCACACCCACGCCTGCCAATATGAGATTTACAATTTGAAGTTTTAAGCGGTCCCTACAAGCACGTAAGCCCCACGGGTGCGACTTTTGTTTCTTTAACATTGTTCATGCTTGGAGAGACTGAAAGCAAGCCACGTCCCATGTTACGTGCGAGTCTCGCACAAAGGGGAGTTTGCAACCTCATCCAAAAAGGCCTCTGCCCAATTTTCAGTTCAGGTTGGTGACTTATCCCATTTCACCTGAGACCAAAAAACCAAACCGTATGCGGGACCTGTCTGTACCATCCCTTGTGGTTGTAGTCTTTTGCAGGCGTGGATGCCAATTGCCTTTTTCTCAAGAACATCGAGGATGCGCGGCGCATCAGGAAGCAGGTCACGCAGAACTTCGAGGCGGCTGACCTTCCTGTCAAAACGGACGAGGACGTATTGCAAGATGGCGCTTTCAAGGCTATGCAGCGATGAGGCTGTTTCCCTTGAATCATGATTGATTTACGAGCCTCTGTGCTCGGCGCAGACATGTTGCATACAACAATCAAGCCCAAAGGGTAGCCGACGCCCAATGCCGCCTTTCAGGGTTTGGAACGGCCGCTCCCTTTCAGACCCCCTCCAGCTTCATCAAATAAAAAAATGCAGAAGCCCGTGTGAGCGGTGGCAAACAAATTGAGCAGTGTTCTCGCTTCATTCCATTCATAAAGTTTCTTGGTTGGAAGCCACGCTTTGCACGGCATCCAACCCAGAAAGGTGCACAGCAGAGAGAGAGAGAGAGAAAGAGAGAGAGAGAGAGAGAGAGACAGACCCAATTCTTAGTTATGCCAACCTAGACCCGCTAGGTGTTGTTTGGGGGACCCCATGTTGCTGACCCCACAAGCGGTGAAATGGAGGCAAACAAAAGAACGGTCCTGCTTTGAGTGCCGCAGGAGCGCAGGCGGCTCCTCACCTTCCTGGTGGTTGGGGGTGGTCCTACTGGCTGCGAGTTCTGCGGGGAGCTCTCGGATTTCGTGAAGTCGCCTGAACGCATGGCCCCTGTAGCTCCCTAAGCTCAGTGGCTCGTCTTTTGTTGACGCTTGGTCTGTTCGGAGGCGTCCAGTAAATCCTAGGACCTGAATGACTAGCGTTGGGTTGAGGGGTACCTCATGATAGAAGAATAGTAGAATAGGCTACAACCTCATGAATTAAACCAGATTACCTCATGATAATGTGGGAAGAATGCGTGTGATGCGTTTGCCCCCTGGCATTGCTTTCGCTTTTGTTCCGATGATTTACCAGTGCCATCCACTTTTGCCGGGAGGTGGCACGAGCTCATCCGTGATGAAGGTCATTCCTGCTCCTGAGGGATTGATCCAAGTCATCCATAGTGGCCAACGTTTCCAATTTTGTTCACACCCCGTGTTTGACATCCAGCGGTTTAATTTCAACCCCACAAACTGCCACCGCGAAAGGAGTTCTTGATGCATCCAAGTTAGTTGCATTGGAGCGCTGCAGTCGTTGCACCAGACATCCACTACAAACTATCACCGCCTTATCCCTGTGAACTCCATTGTTGGATTGACAAAGTTGGTTCAGTCAACATAGCTATGGCCTCTTTCAAACAAAACCTGAATGAGGCGAGACCAGACGGCTTCTAATGAATGTGAAGACATCTTGCGCCAAAGGACAGTCGCACGTTTGGCATCCCACAGGAACCTCATTTAGGGTCACCCAACTGATTGTTCAGAAGGTGCCCGCGGCTACGGATCTTGTCAAGTCGCTGGGACTTGCGAGCGGATTAGCCCAGGTGGCTCGGCTCGTGAATCAAGGTGAGATCCCAATCACCCTCAAGATATTTCTTGTTGTACCCAGGAATTCCCAACCAATTTAACAGCACAAGATCTCGGCAATTGTTCTCGTTGGCCAATTGTTCTCGTTGGAGGAAACCTCCTTAAGTTCTAGAATTAGCTGATCCTGCGCTTCGAACAGCTATAAGGGCCCAGCGACTCTCCGTTCAAACATGTTTAAGCAACTATTCTCCTTTCAGTTCCCGTTTATTGAAACAAAATCAGCTGCTTGCCACCGCCCCTGCGAGCAACAGGAACGATTTGCGGCGCTTCTACCCTCGCCTGGCTCCACTGGTGCGCATCATCCTGCTGCACAGGGGGAAGCAGGTGCTGCCCTCCTTCTCCGGGAATTTGCCTCTCGGCTTGTTTCCCGATCCATGATTTGTTTGTCTCATGTTGTTTCTCACCGGGAGCCCTAAAAGAGAGGCCGGCACATCAAAGAACCCCAAAGCGAGCACCCGCAAAAAACGACATGCTCCTGCTTAGGACACAAAACCAACCCCAAACCCTAAGCAAACCCGAAACCAACCCTAAGCCAACCCCAAATCAACCTTGAACCCGCCCTGAACCCGCCCCCAGCCAACCCTAAGCATATCTTGATTTGCTTCTTTGGAGCACGGCACGCTCTTTGCACTTTGTAGCTGACACTTTTGCATGGGCGTGTTTTTTTCTCTGGTTGTTCTAAAGCAACATTGTGCCAGCAAGCCACCCCAAACGGTGGTCAAAAAGTGAGATAGGAAGCCACGCAGGTAACATGAAAGTAGCTGCAGAAGATGCAAACAGGATCTCTAGAAGGTCTTGCTCTGCGAACAGAAGCCTTCTGAAGCTCCATAGAAGATATCCTGCAAGAGGTTCCGTGAGTGGCTGTCCAGGATTCCTGAGTCTCTGTCCAGGATGCACAAGATTGCTTGCAAAGTATCTTTGCAGGTCCTGTGCTTGGATGCCTGCAATTTGCACCGCTTCACAGCGAGAGAGGTCCAAGCCATTTAAAGTCCGCAGAGGGCTCACTTTCTATGTCAGCGTGTTTCTTCTTACCCCATTACGGTCGCAGACCGCCAATGAGGCAAGAGGTGTGTCGCTGAACATATGGGCCAAGTCCAAAGCCAAGCGAGGTCGCTTGGTGGATATGACCGCCCTCCATCGCGCAAGAGAGAGATAAACTCAGCCTCGGAGTTGCGAACCTGCACTGCTTTCAAGTGCTGCTGCACACCCATGGCATAGAGACGCCTACCCCTGATAGCTGAGAGCACCCAGATCTAACCCTGGACTTTTACTCTTACCGCAAGAACCCCTTTAGTAGACACCTGCTTTGGGAATCAAATGAAACTGACAGGGGGCGCGGCAGAAAACCTGGAATTCAACCCGCAGTTGACCTGTTCTTGGTTGAAAACACGAACGGGCCCGAAGTGCCAGCGGAAGGCCAATAGAAAAGTGTTGTTCTGCCTTTGGGGTCCTTTTACAATCCGACTGCACATTCGCCTCGCGAAAGTCAGGCAGACTGCGGCCCGGGAGACCTTGGAGAATCAGGGCATCGAGGTGATGACCAGCGCATCGGTGTCCCAGGTGGATGCCGAGCAGGTCCACATCCAGAAGGCGTGGCTTCGTCGGGGTATGGCCTTTAGTATTTGATTTAGAGGATCCCTTTGTGAAGCAGGTGACTTCCCTCATCGTGGATTTTGTTGTGGTTGCGTGTTGTTGCTATTGTTGCGTGGACCGACCCAACAAATTAAAACTTCCCCTTGAAGCCCACAAGTGGATGGAGGCTCGTTTGGACCTTTGGGTGCTGAATAACCCCGGAGTGGATCATGTGTCACTCCAGGAGAAGGGCAATGGCCACCAACGTCAACCCATAAGCAGCCCCTGCTCCTAGTTTAGAGCAGGCCCTTTGCCTTATGGAGGAAACACCCCATATCATCAGCGCCGAGATTATCAATCCGTGGCCTATACGGCAGCAGCCTGGGATATTTGGGTCGTGCCAAGAGCATCCCTAACAGTGTTCTTTCGCCAAGGGTGCTACGAGCCACTACTTGGCACCCTGAAACTTTCAGCAAATGGCTGTTTTCCTATGGCTTTCGGGTTTGGAGGGGCAAACAGAAGGCCAGATGACTCACGAGCGGCAGTTTCAACATGATGTGGAGTTGAAAGACTTCAGGAGACAGTCTCAGGGATACGGACAAGATATGCTCGTTACACTAGGGGAACATGGCAATTGGAGCGAGAGATGCCCTCTCAAACAGCAGCTGTTTCGCATGGGTGAGTGGTTGAGGGTTTTCTGGCAAGAAGGATCCTTGGGAAAGATGGGGCGTCAGAGCACCAAAGTCCACAGAGCTGGTTGGCAAATGTGGAACCTTGGAAGCCGTCAAAGGTTTCATTAAAGCAGCATGTGTTGAGCAAGCGTGGCTTGCCAGAAACATTGGGCTTAATGAGAAGCTAGTTGGCCCCAATCTCGCGCTAGCGGCTTTAGGAGGATGGCAAGATGGCCCTACCCTGCGGTCTCACTGTTTGGGCCGCCGGGCAGATTGGTCAGGACGGGGTTGCAAACCAGCCATGGCGCGCTGTAAGATCTTGCGCCATTTGTGGACATGGTAAACCGGAGGGCCTCACGGTTTTTGCAGGTATTTTAGAGAGCCCCCCATGAGCCGACCCGAAATGGACCATGAATCTCTAGAAATGTTGCTCTTGTGCGTTCGCGTTTAATCTGCGGGGATTTGTCATTGAGAAGTTTGCGCGAGTATTTTGCATTCCCTTTATGTCCTCAATATAGTGTAAACCTCGGATTAATCAATGTGTCCGATTGATGGGCGGGGCGTTCCGAATGATCCCCTCTGAAACAGGTTGCGCCCCCAATGAAGCAGGGGCTTAATTGTCCTGGGGCCACATTAAAGGGCAACCTAAACAGACTCCCAGGAGGCAGAAACTCTGATTCCGCCCTTTTTCCTTGCAACCCCTAACCAGGTCAGGGAGCCCCGGAAAGACGCATTTCTTGAAAGGGTGTCCATCATGAAATGTGCGCTGCGCTTTCCGGGACAGGACTTGGTCCGGGAGATGCATCAAGCCATCCCAGAACAGCAAGAGCTCGCCCAGTCGGAGGCGAAGGGTAGCGATCGCCAGCTCTTCGTGGACAAGTGGCTGCGTGCTTGAGCTGCCAATAGGGCAAGGCGTTCTGTTGGTTGGGTTGTTGCGAACAAGTCATCGTTTTGCACCGGGGGGGACAAGTGGACCAGAGGCATGACCAGACCTTGGCCGAATACGGCGCAGCATTTTTGGAGCTGCACTAGAACCAAGCTGGATGATGCACCTACTCAGGTTATCAAATAGGGTTGTCCCAAGTACAGTTTGAGACACCCTGCTTTTTGGGTGTACCCAAAACGGAGCGCCCCAGGCGCTTGCGGCACGGATGGCTCCGTGCTGGCGCTCGGGGACTGCGCCCGGATGGAACATGAGGAGTAAAAGTGCGGTCAATGCGCCAAGAGGGTACCCTACGTCCACAATCTAATCCTTTTGCCCCTTCTCTTATGCAGTTTGAAGTGACAGAAACTACAGGAGAAGCTTTGTCAGTTCACCCACTTCCCCTGTTTTTTTGTGTTCCAAACACCCCCGCGCTTGGATTTGTTTCTGAAGGAGCCCCTGCCAGAAACGGCCCAAGTGGCTGCGCAGCAGGGCGCCTTCGTGGCAAGGCTGCTGAACAGGCACGGCCACAGGGGGCTTCGGGTTCGGGACGGCATGGCGTTGTGTTTCACATGTGCCACTTACCAAATACGAGCGTCATGTACTATGACATTGCATGTGTTTCAGAGTTGCAACGTGTATTCCCCGGTTTGAATATACGAGGGCCCTTGTTGGGTGTTTTTATGTGCATTTATATATCCCATTTGGAACCTTTGGAGGGGAAGGAACACCCTCAAAGCTTGATTTGATTACAACCCCTATTCCTCAATAAAGAAACCTTCATCTTCAGTACAAGGGAAGCCAGAAATGGAAGGGCATATCCCGATATCCCCACGTTTTCTGCAGTGGGACTTGAGCCAAACTTGGAGAGTATTTTGTGAGGCAGTACGACCTGACACAGCCGGTTCCAGTCCTCGAGAGCTCGGAGAAGTTCGATTTGGCACATATCACCAAGCGCCCTGGCATGTTGCGCCGTCCGGGTGGATTTGGCTGGATTGTGTCCGTTTTGGGGGGGGTTCTCGCATGTTCTCGCCCATCAGAATTAGAAGCTGGGGCTGTGTCCCTTCAACCTGCTTGGGGGGCGGGGACGGACATTGATGGTAAAAGAATGGGGCGAGTTGTGGGCCAGGAAAATGTCTGGGAACTCCAGCTCGCGGGTTTGGAGGAGTTGCTCCGAAGTGGTTCTTTGGGGGCCCCGTTTCAGTGTCATAAAAGGGATCAGACACAAACACGACCATTTTCTCCACACACACACACACCCCTCAGCCACGTAGATTCTGCAAGTGTCCATCATCCTCAACGGTGGACCGTGTGGGCCGTGATATTCGTGAGCGCAGTGAGGGGCCTTGGGAAAAAAGGGTGGTTTTCAACGAGCTCCATGTGTGAAGGCTCACCAGTGAGCACGCACCTTGCGCAGCGGAACCCAAGAAAACCGCGCGACCAAAGATTCCAGTGCTGTCAGCAAGCATGGGTCCTAGGCCATGTCCATCCCATTTTTTGCTGCAGAATGACAGCATGTCATGCTACTTGGGTCGGAAATACCAACCATTGCAAGAGGAATTCAAATTGGCAATCCGACCAACCAGTGCAACCGTCATTGACTTGCAATGTGACAGGAGAGGCCACCCTTGTTTGGAGGGTTCTACATTGCAGGGAAAAACCCTTGCCACCTATTCAAGGGAACAGTCTCAAAGCAAACAAAGATAAGCCCATATGTTCTGGTGGTTGCGTGTTGGTTCTGAAGGGGCGCAATGGCAGGCCTGCCCCAAAAGCGGGGTACCACCCCGCAAACTGACTGATTTGGCCTAGGCGGCCGGAGGCCTCGCCCTTCCGCTTCCTTGACTTGGGGAGGCCAGAGAAGAGTTGATGCAAAGAGCAGGTCCTCGTGCTTGGGACAGTTGCTCTTTCCTTTGGCTCGAGGCTCTGGGGAGGAAAGCCACAGGAGACTGGTCCTTGGATACGGTGCCTCCATTGTTCCTTTGCGCCCACCAGAAGATAATTTAGGGAAGGGCCATTTTGTTGGGGCCCACTTGCTTACAATACTTTGAGCAAAAAAAACTAGCCTGGCCAGAGTAAAGTGGTCTTTACGTGGTTGACAAGCTCCTCTTCCCGCCTTTTTTTCTTTTCTTCCCGGGGGATGGGGTAGCCGGCTGGGAAAAAAACCAGGTCCGAAGAAAGGGCATCCTGGTTTGGAGGCAAACAGGTCGGGAGAACTGGCTGCGACAGTCATTCATCGCAGCTCCGCGCTTCAGTAAAGTCACTGATAGAGATGCTTTCTGGGATCCTCTAACTTCCTCTTGTCGCTGCAGGCTTGACGTGCGGATTTGGGAACCTAAAAGTTAGGGAGGAGCCCAGGAGCATTGTCAATCCGACGCAGAGCACGTTGCTATTTATGATTGACTTGGGTGGGGAGGGGGGGTGGCGTTGGCGAAATTTCAGGCGGTTGAAACTGAACTGAAGCAATTGCAGCTTGGACAGCTGAAAGTAATGATAGTTTCCATGTTGAACCCTGCCAAGCGTTTGAGCTATTGCTCAGTTGCTTCAGCATGTTTAAAAAGTGTACAAGTTCCCTACGTGGCAACCAAGCAAGAGACTACCCACCTTACGGTGTCCAACCTAACATGTTTAAACACCCTCGACAGCTCACTATCTGACGACCAGGGATAAAGAATTCCACTCTCCAGGTTGGCATACCTGGGGCAGTCGCAGGCGGTGGCGGAGCTAGGGCTGGGCTCCACGCCGGTGTCAGAGACCAAAGGCCTAGCCGCCTTTGTGCTCTGGCGCTCTGTGTACATCGTCAAGCAGGCCGAGGAAAGGTCAAAAAGCCCCCTGAGGTTTGGTCAAGAACAATTAGTCTGATTTTGGGAGGGACATGGGGGACTCAATCATTGTCTCATGTCATTTGCAAATTAGGACCCGGAGTTCTGAGGTGAAAAATGCTGGGGGAAGCAATGGCCTGAGGGGAAAAATGTGACAGTGCAAAAGCTAAACATAGCCATGGATGCTCACATGGAGCTGGCTTGCCGGGGGCAATTTGGGTATCCGCCAAATTGGGAAAACCCAAAACATGGTCAGGCTCCTTAGGGTTCCCCTCCAAGCAAACATGACCCTGCAACCTTAGCCTCTTTTGAGTTGCCCGACCCACAAGCATGGAAATCAAGAGAGGAGAATGGCCCTCGAGCATGTCGCAGTCAGGTTCCAAAATGTGTCTCACTAACCAGCCCAACTTTTGTCTTTAGGCCAACTCTTGTCCTTAGGATGTCAAATCGCGAAACCGGGCTTGTCGGAGGCGCTTCCCCAAAGCCATAATGTTGCTTGGCGATCAGAATGCCCGTCATTTTTGGTGCCACCTTTTTTCGGCTGCCGAACACCAGGTGAAGATGGAGGTTAAATCCTCACCAACATGCAATGCCGTTGGGGGCCATCGATACTCAAACATTGAGCCCAGGGTTTTTTAGCTGTGGATGGATCGTTGGCCGATCGCCTTCTGCCAGGGCCACCGATCTTTGCCGCTCAGGTGAGTTTCCGAAACCGCGTGCTGGTGCTTTTTGATTGGATCAAGAGCCGCCTCTTCGGGCGCGACCTCACGCGCTTCTGAAATCCAAGAATTCGGAGTGGCGGAGTGGCCTTTATCGGCTTCCACCAAGGGCAGAAGGTGTGGTGGTTTGAGGTGAGCGGAAGCCGTTTTAGTTCCTGGGAACGCCCAGGTGTACAAGCTGTACAGTGCGTCATGTGCGCAGCTACAGGGAAGATCTCACGAGAGCAAGGGACCCCATGCATTTGAAGGGGTTCTGTGAAACCAGGGGTTGCGGTAGTTTGTATTGCTCGAGAAAGCATATGTTCTGTGTGTGTCCAGTGATGTCCAGTGAAGGGATTGGCCTTCATGGGTTCATCAGAAAGCCCCATTTTCCCACCCTGTAGGTCGCCGTGCTCCGAAAGGCTTGAAAGGCTGCAACTGGGTTGATCCCCTTCTAACGCTTTCGGGTCCCTTGCTGGGGCACCGAGCTTTCAAATCGATGGCCCTGCACAGCGCCCAAAACCCGGCTGGCTGGCCATGTTGGTGACATGTGTTTGTTGTTGTTGTGTTTTCCCCGAAGCCCAGATTGGGCGTTTCGCACAACAGGCGGGGGCCCGCTCGAATTGGACCCTTTGGACGGTTTTTGTAATATGTAAATCTGAAGAAGCAACCATTGAGACGGCGAAAGAGCTTTGAATGGATTCTAAGAGGCAACCCTTGGCCATATATCCACCATATAGCCATTGCCTTGTGGCAACCAAGAAAATCCCATAGGGTTTTGGGCATTGCTCACCTGAGCGGCTTTCATATGGCCACCAGAGCCTGATAGCATTGGAGGGCAAAGGCCTTCGACGGAGTGTCAAAAAGTGTCGGCCTGATTTGTACCCGTGTCGCTCGTTGCCAAGCTTCCCCAGTCGCTGGGTGAAAAACCAGCTTTCCAACTTTGGAGGAAGAGCAAAATTGCAGAGAGGCAGCTGAGATTATATGTTCAGGAGTTTTGCTTTGCCAAAGTGGCCACCGTTTTGATAGCTGGGATGTTACATCGACAGAGATGCCGGGCCATACCGGACGTGCTGGGAAATTCGGCTGAAATCCGTGCTTGCATGCTCGGCAGTGCGAATAAAAACTGAGCACTCCTAGGCTCTCAGTGCACCGGCAGGTACGGCCGCCTTGGACAAGTTGCCCGAGGGCCTTTGCAAGGTGGGCTGCGGTCGTCCGAGAGCCAAAGGCCGGGAAGCAGAAAGAGGCAAAAACGGGCAGTATTCAGGGATTTGAACCCCGGGTACTTGTAGAGGGTTAATCGAACACCAACCCAAACCTCCAAACCACCGCTTAGAGGGAAGCTGAGGTACTGTGGATGGACAAGAGCAACATGTTGCACCAGTTTGGATGGATGAAACCCAGCTATGAATACTGGGATAAACCACCTATTCTGTCCATACATAGCAGCGTGCGTGTCAGAGCTGGGACCCTCCCAAAAGCAAGCATGGCGCCCGTTAGTGGGAAATGGTTTCCAGGGGTCCCTTCCAAATCTCACGTTTGTTTTTCGGGAGGGGTGGGGGTGTTGAGAAGGGTAACCAACTGGGACCCCGCCCACCATTTGGAGGTGCCTGTTTGGAGAAGTACAGCCATCCTTTTTACTTTTTAGGGGACTTGGGGTGATCAGATATTGCTTTTCACGCAGGCCAAGCCGGTAGACTCTCAGTGACTCAAAGCTTGGTGCGACAAGGACTCCTGACACCCACCCAAGTTTTTGCATTTTCTGCGTGTGCGCCTGTGTGTGTGTGTGTGCGTGTTGGGTTGTAATTTGCGCTCCCTTTTCTCTAGGAATTTACTTGCCTCAGGCAAATCGGGCTTGGGCTTCCCGCTGGAGACATGTTGCAAAGGCGGGGCCCTGGCAAGGGGGCCTTGAAAATCGGACATCGCTGAGCCGAAATGTGAAGGGGAGCATTGGGATGGTTTTCGTTTTGCTTCAGTTCGAGTGTGCTTTGGAAATCGAGGCGGGAACTTTTGCAAGCATTTGTGGTTTCTTTGGTCTGCCTAGTCCTATGTTCCTAGAGACGGGACAGAAGAGTATGGCCCGCCATTGGAAGGGATCGAAAGTTGCCGTCTTAGCGAGATGAAGATCCCTCAATGTCGTTTCATGCTGCCAGCACTGATTAGTTGCAGTCCGAAAGCGAGCGTTGCATCTACCTGCGTTTATTCGATCCTTTATGTCGAGCCACTGGCGATGATTGATCGCGTTTGCCACCCGACAGGTAGCCTAACTAAACGTCCACACAACCGACTCCCCTAAGCACAAGCCACAACTCCAGCCACTCCAGCCTCAACATATCCTGCTTCAACTGCGCCACTTGGGGCTACGTATCCGACGCCGGCAACGCCCCAGGATTACCCCCCAGCAGACTACCCAGGCAGTTGAATGAACTTCGATGCGGCTTCGGGATATCAATCAGAGTTGCGCCATAAAGAGAGCGGCACTGCAGGGGTAGAACGTATCACAAGCTGTGTCCTTGGCAAGCCTCCGTGAAGAAACTTGACTGCCGCACTTGGTGGTCTGTCGTAGCATGCGTCCGATTGGTGGGATCCTTGCCCGTTCCTTGTCTTCGTTTGCAAGATGTTGCCGCCACCACGTCTTCTTGCGGAGTACGGTTAGCAATCAAGGAAGGCGGCTCTTCCAGGGCTCCCTCCCACAAACCTGCAAAGCCCACAGACCTTCAGTGCACCGTCACGTGTTCAAACTTGACTAATTGGGGGTTCCCTTCATGGCAAGCCAGGCTGCGCTGGCCTTTCAACCAACCCTGGACCCAGGCTGTGAGATGGGTTTCGGCCACGATGCGAGCTGCAGTGGCACGGACGAGAAGGCCGCCGTATCTCAGTGTTGCACGCGGGGGAGAGCCTTTGGGTGGGAAGGGGGCGCTGCATCTTGAATCTGGAAAAGCGGCAACTGCAAACTCCCCACACGGACTTGCTATGTTCTACGGTTGTTGTGACTGTGTAAGCGGCACTTACAACAGTTTGGTGGCTAGCATTGGTCGAGATAGGCACCCAACTTATCCTTGTTCACATTTGCACATGTCGGTTGTTGGTGGTTCATCATGTTTGATTTGAGTTGTTGTTAAAGGGAAATAGTCATGACCGCTCAATAGTTGTTTTGCGACATTCTCAATTAAGTGATGAAAAATGTGAATGCGAAGTAAGAGGCTGTGGGGGAGAGGCCGCTTTCTTCCTTTTTGGGTTGAGGCTCTTAAAGCATCCATCAGTAACAATGGGGGTTATTTTAGTGTTGCTATTAAGCTTGAACATGTTGGCGAAAAGCATAGGTATTCATGTGCAGCTTTTTGCAGCTTGTTTGAAGCAGAGGGCAGGGTTCATTGTAAGATGCGTGTCCAGCAGTCCTTTTTATGCGAGCATTTCATAGCATTTCCAAAAGGGCCCCCCTACATGGCATTCCTTTCGCTAGCTTCAAGCCTCCAAAAGGTCCATTTTGGACCCCAGGATGTGCAATGAAACGCAATGGGACTACCCGGTTGCGTTGCCTCAGATTGCTGATGGGCGTTGCGCGATGCGCTGTGGCCGGACTGCCGCCAAGGGCTCATCCACGCCCCTCGGAATGGGCCAGCGGCAACCAGTGGCAAGGAAGTTGCCACGCTGGATGCTTAAAGGAGGCAACAAATGCTTTCCGTTTATTCCGTTTATTCCGTTGAGGGGAATGTGGTTTCCCCAGACCACCTGTTTGGCACATGTGACTTGCCGGAGCCATGTTTATCACAAGGAAAAGTGACACAGCATGCGGAATCTGGCAAATGTCAGCCCGTGTCTCAAGCGGGCGCGCCTTTTTTGACAAATGATATGAAAAGGTTGCGCTTCTTGCTGTCATAGACGGAGGCAGTCAACAGCGCAATCTTGATGCGTGTAGTTCCAAGACGGGAGTGACAAATGGCTGATCAAGTAGTGGTCGCATAGATCCGGGGGTTCCTGAAATTCCTCAAATATCACCCCACTTTGCGGGTGCCATGCTTTGGGAATGCCAGTGTTCTGCAAGGCTACAGGAAAAGTCACTCTCAATCAAAGGACTTGCAACAGACTGGACAAGGGACAAAGGTTTGGTCACATTCAAAGAAACGCATTGCTGCTTTCGGCATTCCAATAGTTGTCAAAGAGTTTCCTGAAGAACGATCTTTCCAATGGGGTGTTGTCTCAATGGCTGATTTGCTTCAGGTTTCGCGCAGGCAGAGAGCGAATATGGGACACGTGTGGGCTTCTTGGGCAATCATGCCGGTTGGCTCATTGCACACCAGTTTCCGAGAGGCTGGAAGCAGGACACTGCTGGGCATTCCCACAACGCAAGTTGACTTACCAGTCTTGTTCTGCGTGGGCAATCAGCTGTACCGGCAAGCAACAGCTATGTTGTGGCATTGTGGCCTTTGGACTTGGCAATTCAATTGTTTGGCTGCAAGTGGGTACCCAACCCAACGGGTACCGAATACCGAAACAAACACGACCGACCCCTCGGATTCAGCGGCATTGTTCATGAGGTGCTGCCATCGATGTTCCATCGGCACCGGCTTGCATGACCATCTCTGCGGCGTGGACGACGAAGGGCGCCTCAGCGAGATTTTTGTCGACGGGCTTTGGGGGACATGGGAACATCAGCCAAGGGTTGGAATTTGGAATGGGGCGCTGTGATCTGAGGCGCGAGCAGGTCAAAGCGGGATATTGCAAGATGAAGTGCCACCGAAAGGTGGCACCGGGAGTGACGCGCAGTGGCAAACCGTTTGACACCTGCTGCAAGGAATGCGCCTCTGGGACGGGCCATGCGACAGACTGCCTGGCCTAGCCCAGGCGCCTTCGGCTGACGTACGTCAGTCGGTCGGTCTCACTGCCTCCTGAGGGGGCATTGCAGACTTCTGTGATGGAAGTGATGCAAATTCAAGCCTGACAGCTGCTGCTGGGGCAAGTTCCTAGGACATTAAATGAAATGGTCCTTGAAAGAAGATTGTAACAGCGGTTCATAATCCCCCCCTACATCCCCCTACCTTAAAAATAAAATTGAGGAGGGGGGTTACGTCAATAAAATAAATGTTTTTGGGCTTAAAAGCCCCCCCGAGCCCTACCCCCGCCGCCCCAAACACACCGCCCTGCATGCTTCTCCCGCTCGCTGGGCTCGGGCGTGCGCTCCGTGCGCTCCGTCTCAGTTGGTTGTAACGCCAACAGTTCGGCCCCCAAAGTGCAAGGGCATCGCCAAGCAGATCGCGAGATGTGGTTGCGCATAGCAGCGCGCATCAACGCGCAATATCGCGTAAAATCGCGCAATTAGAAGGAGTGTCTCGAAAGCAATGAAACCACCAGAAATCTGCTACGCGCAACTGCAGTCTGCCAGAATTCTGCATGACCCGGCGCGCCGGGTCCTGCGCAGAGGCTTGCGGACCTGCGCGCTCAAGCGCGGGACCCGGCGCGCGGGCCCTTGTGACCCAGCAAGCTTTGAGATGCGTGGCACGGCGCCCCGGGCCGTCCGCTGCGTGAGCCCAACTTGAACATCCCGCCCAGCAGTGTTCAGCAAGGTTTCGGGCGCGATACACACTAAAACAAGTTGAAGCATGTTGGCGCCGGCCAGTACTTGGCGTTCGTAAGAGGGAGAACAATTGCGGAAGCCTGCGTCCTTCCCTGTTTCAGCCAAGTGACCTGAAGCCTTCTTTTTCACCCGCCAAAAGCAGGTTCCAGGACACGTGCAAAAATGCAAGGTAGAAGCACTGAGCTGTGACTGAGCTGTGGCCCATGCGCCTGCGGCACGTCTCTTTTTCATAGGATCTCCTGCAGCAGCTTGTTGAGAGCGCAGTAACGCCTTATGTCGCAAGTAGTTTGTCTTGCTGTGTACGAATTGGTAAACAGGAAGGCGGGATCAAGTGGCCTGGGGCCTTAAAAGCAGATTCCCGAATTTGCCCTTTTATTCAATTGCGGAACTGCAGCTTTCAGAATGGCGCGCTTCCCCGAAACTGCTTATGGTCATTTAGTCTGCTTACCTCCACTGGCGATAAGCAGACTAAACGCTCGGATCAAAGGATTTCAGCCAATATCCAGCCCTCGGATGGTTTAGTCTGCTTACCGCCATCGTCGGTAAGCAGACTAAATGAAAAGAAGCAGTTTCGCGAAACTGCCTTTTTTGGCAAGTTGCAGCTCTGCGCATCATGACGCATCTGGTTTGCATTCTTTCTTAGCGCGGCAGAAGAGCAAAGAACAAAAAGAGAAGGATATGATTGGGTAAGAAAGAGAACTGGTGAGAAAGAAGAAAGCAGGCAGTATGTAGGGCGTGCTGCCCCAAGCAAGCCAAACTACTTGAGACATGAGGCGGGGGTCGGACGCAGCCTTCCCCAATTGTTCTCCCTGTTTTTGCATGATTTAGTGTGTGTCAGCCGCGCCTGAAACATTGCTGTGAACGCTGCTGGGTGGGATGTTCAAGTTGGGCTCACGCAGCGGGCGGCCCGGGGCGCCGTGCCACGCATCTGAGAGCTTGCCGGGTCACGGCGAGCCGGTTCACAAGGCCCAGCGCGCCATTTCACAAGGGCCCGGCGTAGGGCCCGAGGCCCAGCGCGCCATTCCGCAAGGCCCGGCGTCTGGCCCCGCGGCGCCAGCGCGCCATTTCACAAGGCCCCGGCGTAGGGCCCGAGGCCCAGCGCGCCATTTCAAGGCCCGGCGTAGGGCCTTCACAAGGCCCAGCGCGCCATTTGACAAAGCCCGGCGTACCCGGCGCGCCGGATCACGCAGTTGTGTGTGCTGAGTGACAAGGTCCAGCGAATCGCGGTTGCGGCGCGTCCGGTCCCGTAATTGAGCGTGCCGGGTCACAATGCCCGGGGAAGGAGGTAGTGTGCCGGGTGACTCGACTGTCTGCGTTGTAGGTCGCAGGGCCTTGAAAAAATAGAATGATCCCCCCTCCTACGTCGATTGAACATAAATGCCCCCCCCTACGTCCTTTGTACTAAGGCAGGGGGATGGTTTATACAAGCATATGATCATTTTTGTTGCCTTTGCGTCTGATTTTGGATAAACTATTTAATAAATTCAAATCTAATAAAACTTTAGAGCCTCCGGCTCACTCCGCCCACATTGTCCTCTCCCTTTTCTCCTTCTTCATCTCTCTCTCCCTCCCTCCGCTCCCGATCCTCCCCATCGCCTTCTCTCCTCTCTCTCCCTCTCTCTCTCTCTCTCTCTCTCTCTCTCTCTCTCTCTCTCTCTCTCTCTGTCTTTTTCTGTCTCCCTGTCTCCTTCCTGTCCACACCCCTCTACAGAAAAAGGGTACCCTCGTTCTAAATGTTCTAACCTCTCTACTGGAGGACCTAGTCTCTCTCTCTCTCTCTCGTTTAAAATTGGTCCTTACTGTTGTTACAAGTGCAAGTGCTGTAGTGTTCAAACAAACAGTCAACCAATGTAGTCTGCAGCTGCCAACCTTTTGACTCATGCGATGTAGTGAGCTCAAGGCCTGCAGTAGTGAACATACATGCAACACATGTAGTTTGACAAGGCCCCTCAGTTAAAAGGTCTTTGTAGTACCTTTTCAACTGAAGTGCAAAACATGGATTGGTAGTAGTGATGAAAACCATTGTTGTTCATCAATGCTACTGATGTGACAAAAAAAGTAGTAAGCTGCTCTCAGTAGCTCACGCTGTTCATGGTCCAGCACGAAGTAGTGCAGGTGCTGGATGGAGTTCGTGAGGCAGTTACTGGATGTAGTTGAGCAGGAGCTCAAGCGTGTAGTGCCCAGTGCTGGGCGCGGTAGGCTTGGACCATCTGTAGTCGACTGTCCAAGGTCGCATAGTAGTGGGTGGTGAAAAAGGTTGTCATGTAGTTTGGAGCGCCTCGTAGCCTCTCATCGTCGATCTCAGGGCAAGTCATATGTTGGTCGTAGTCCCTGAAAAAACGATGTAGTTGTGTCTTGTGGTGTTGTGTGAGGTTGGTCATGGTCAGTAGTGTAAACCGTAGTATTGGATGCTCTTGCAGAGAATGGTAGTAAAGAGTCGGGGCATATATCTGCCTGTCCGTAGCAATTTTGGCTGAAATCTTGGCCCATCTTCCGAGAGTTTGGCGATGCGAGAAGCTGTGAGCCGCGGCCGATTGTTGCGACCAGTCGTGTTTTTCCGCGAAATCAGTTCGGCTTTGCTTGCACCCAGGATGTTTTCTGGTCGATCCCGTTTTCGCTTGCGCTTGCAACAACTGCGTGTGTGGATGGATCTATTGAGGCCAACAGCCCGCGGAGCCGTTCTCACCTTGCTCAGGCGACCGCCTTTCACTGACTCTTTGGCGTGACCTTATCGCGACCAGCCCGGCCCTCAGTGCGTCTCGCGACCTGTGTTTGGAGAACGGCAGCATGCTTTTTGCATGCGACGAGTATACATTTTATGACACATATGAGATGGTAAAATATGTTGGTGCCAGAGTTGCAAAAAATGTCTTGCCGGCGCGGGCTCTATAAGATTTGCTCTGTTCTTGGCACACCCACCACGGCCTGGACCTTGGCCCCTGAGAGCTCGGCCCTTTTTTGGCACCCGCCTCAACTTACCCCTAATTGCTGGTTTGGATTGGTGGTTGTGGTTTGGGGATTGAACCCCTGGATCATGTTGAAGTTGAATGGGAAACAACCCCCTAACCTCCAAACTGCCAATCCAAACCGGGCCGGTAGCAACCCGGAATGCCCAGTCCAAAGAGGGCCGCCGAACACCTGCAACCACCTCCTGGCCGCGGGCCAGAATACAGCCGTCGAGGAGGGCAAGGAGAGTGGCGGGGCAGCGCCGAGACAAGCGCGTGACAAACCGTTTCCCACTGGCTCGCTCCACTGGGCGAGGGCGCCAGGGGACAAGCGGCCAGCGGCCGCGTGCAACTGGGGCACGCGCAGCCGAGAGCTCGCACGCGCGTTCTTGCAGCCCGTCTGCATCACGGCTCTCGGGCTCGGAGTCGGACGCGTGCACGTGCGCAGGCGAAGCATGTCGACATCAGAATTCGGCGCGCTGCGCGCCGGAGGTGTGTCTTTTTTTGTCTCTGTCTCTCTGTCGGTGTCTTTCTCTGTCTTTCTTTGTCTGTTGGTCTCTCTGTCTCTGGTATCTGTTTCTTTGTTTGTCTGTCTGTCTGTGTCTGTCTGTCTGTGTCTGTCTGTGTCTGTCTGTGTCTGTGTCTGTCTGTGTCTGTGTCTGTCTGTGTCTGTGTCTGTCTGTGTCTGCGTCTGTCTGTGTCTGTGTCTGTGTGGCTGTGCGTCTGTGTCTGTATGTCTGTGTCTGTCTTTGTTTCTGTGTTTGTCTTTGTCTCCTGTTTCTGGCTCTGTCTTTGTTTTTGTCTTTGTCTTTGTCTGTGTCTTTGTCTCTGTTTGTTTGTTTGTCTGTTTGTTTGTTTGTCTGTTTGTTTGGTTGTTTGTCGGTTTGTCTGTTTGTTTGTTTGTCTGAAGTTGATATTGCGTAGGCTAACCTTTGTGAGTTTATGAATTTTGGTTGATATTATAGAGATTAATTGTTATGATTCTGTTAAAAAATAGGGCTTGTTTTTTATGTTGTCGAGAGAGCGAGGTGGAAATTGAAAGATATTGTGTTTAGGTGTGCGTAATACTTAAGATGAATTTTTAAAATATTATATTTTAAATTATATAGGTTGGAGTGTTTTAAGTCTGAGTAATTTAGCGGTAAAGGTCGTTGATATGTAATATTGGGATATGAAGCCCGAAAATAGTTTGGTTGTTGTTTTGGTTTAGTTTTTGGATTCGTTATATGGGTTTTGTTTTGGTTGAAAGATTTATGTAGGAATAAGAAATAATCTTTTAGAGGAGTGGAATGGTTTGTTTTAAAATTGGAATTGAAGTCTTTTTTTTCGAGCTTTCTTTTTGGTTTAATCTTAAAAAAGAGTGTTATAAAATGGTATTTAAGTAACAAGATTTAGGTTAATGACGAGTCGGTGAAATTGGTCGATTTCGTTTTAATTTGAAAGATTCGAATATATATTTTTTAGGTGGATCAAAACCACATTGGCATGGCTTGTTGTAGAACGATGTTTTTGGGAAATTAGAACAATAATTTATTTAGAGATTCCGTTTCTATTTTGGTTGAAATATTGTGTTTGTTTTGTGAAAGTTTGACGATGTTATAAAAATTGGTATGGGGATGGATTTGTTGAGGTTAATAATTTATGAGGTTTATTTTCTCTTTATTTACACAATTATTGTTTATTGATTAAATATTTATATATTGGTATTGGATATTATTGCAAAGGTATCGAGGAAGGACCGGGAAGGCGTCGAGCAAACACCGGGAAGGTTCCGAGAGAAAACCGGGCAGATATCGAGCCATGATCGAAAGCGTCGCACGAAGATGGGGAAGGTGTCGGAAGAAGATTGGGAAGGTGTTATATAATGATCGGGAAAATCTCGAATATAGATAGGGAAGGTTATGGGGAAAGATTAGAAAGGCGTCGATTAATGACCGGGCAGGCATTGATATATTATATTGATTTAGGAAATATATTGAGGTAGGTGTTGCTGAGAAATTGCATTTATAATTCGTCTTTAGATATTTAATTCTTTGGAATTGGTTTTCTAATTTAGTATAATATATAATATTTCGAAATATTTTATTTGGGTAGGGTTTAAGGCAAAGGTTTAAAATCATAGTTATTTATTTTCTCGAAATATTTCGAAATCGTTTTTGTTAAATATTTGTTCGGTCTACTTAATTTTATCTTTGTGAGTATAATCATATATATTTATTTATAATTAATTAAATTGGAATTATTGTTATTTCTATTATTCTTTTTTTTTAAGCTTTATTTCGTAAATTGTTGCAAAACAACGGACCCCTATGAATATATAATAAAAATTAAAATCTAATTATAAATGAAAATATATTTTATGTTTCTAAATCAATTCCATTTAATCATCTAATTAACCACTCCTAAATAGTATATTACACAATTTAAATATATATATATATATCGAGTTATTCAAATATAACATAACAAAAATAATTTTAATAATTTTATTACATATATATATATTAAAAATTAAAATCAATAATAATACCAATAAAACAAATAAAAAATGGAAAACGAAAAGAGAAAAAGAAAGAACAAAAAAGACATAAACGGAAAGACAAAAAATAATAAACAAACAAACAAAAAACAACAAAGAAAAAAAAGAGAGAAATAGAAGGAAAAAGAAAAGAGAGAAAAAGAAGAAAAGAGAGAGAAAGAGAAAGAAAGAGAGAGAGAGAAATAGAAAAAGAGAGAATAAAAGAAAGAAAGAAAGAGAAAGAAAGAAAGAGAGAGATCCATGGCAAGAGGAATAGTTGCTGATGGAGATGCCCGAGATAAAGGCGTTAGCTCCCTAAGGGTGCCTCCAGCCCCGGGAAAGACTAACTAATGCCCCACTAGGTCCTAGGCAAACTATCCCTCATCTTATGGGCGATAAAGTGGCACTAAGGAGAGAGAGAAAAAGAGAAAAAGAGAGAGAGAGAGAGAGAAAAAGAGAGAAATAAAAAATGAAAAAAAAGGAGAGAAAAAAAGAGAGAAAGAAAAATATATATATAAAAAAAGAGAGAGAAAAAAAAAAACACAAGAAAGAGAGAGAAGGAAGTAAGTAGGCAAGCAAAAATAATAATAAAAATAATTAAAAACAATTAAACACGAAAAGAAAGAAGAGAGGCGCAAAGACCAAAAAGAAATAGATTGGGACATATAGAGATGCACAAAGATAGATAGAGAAAGATAGAGATTACGAAATAGATAGATACGAACACACGAAAATAGACTAGAGAGAGAAAGAGAAAGAAACAGAGAAAGAAAAAGAAAACAAAGAGAAAGAAAGAAAGAGAAAGAGAGAGGTAAGCAAGCAAGAATAATGGTAAAAACAAGAATGAAAGGAAGAAAACGGAGTTTAAAAGGGGGGGAGATATAGCACACAACAACACGAATGTGCCATCTTTGTGAATTGATTCGCAGAAATTAAGCACGAATAAACAAAAGGATAAAAACAAAACAGAAATAAATCGACAATGTCAAATAGATAGATATAAACACATAAAAATAGATAAAGAATTACAAAAAAATAAAAAGATAGAGACGAACATTAAACACAAACACATAAGACAAATCGAGATAACTCGAGAGATAGAGAAACACAGACAAATAAAATAGATAGAAATAAAACGACACAAACACCAAAAACAAACAGATTGCGATATATAGAGACGCACGGAAACAGACTAGGAGACCCAAAAAAGGACAAAGATACAGAAACACTCGGCATGAATTTTTTGAGAAATTTCGATTCGGACATATCCGCAAATTTCCCCCCGAGATTTGGCCCGGTAGTTTTTTCTAGAAAACCGCTAAATTCTGCAAGCAATTACGGAGGTTATATCCGGAAATCTAAGAGTTATATCGCCGGAAACGACCCAAAATTCAAGAAAATTTGGCCAGAATACGTCGTGGGAATTCTAAATAAGGCTATTAAAAACCCGCTTCCGGGGCCGTGCGAAAAGGCGGGACCAATTCGCCACAAGTATTATGATTCGGCCGAAATATCGCTCTAACGACTTGCCGATGCACGGGAAATACGATCTCGAGGCCGTACCGGTTTATAGAAAAATATATAAATTTCCTTAATTTTATTAAACCAAAATAATTTAAAAAATCTAAATCGTTCTTTTTATATATTATATTATATTGAAAAGAATTCATTAATTTCATTAATAACAATATTAATAAAAAACAAAGCAAACAAAGGAAAAACCGCATAAAGAAAAGAAATAACAAATAAATAAAATAGAGAAAACAACAATAAAAACAAATAATAAGGAAAAAAAAAAAAGAAAGAAAGGAAAAATAAAAAAAAGATAAAAAAAAGAAAAAAAAATACAATAAAGAAGAGAGAGAGAAAAAAGAACAACTCCTAAATCATTCCTTTTATATATTATATTATATTAGCGAAAATTCATTAATTCCATCAATAATCATATGAAATAAAAAAGAAATATAATAAAGAAAAAGGAAAAAAAAAACACAAATTAGAAAAAAAAACAAATTAAAAAAATAAAAAAAGAGAGAAAAAAAGACATATAACAAGAAGAATTGTTGCTAACGAAGATACAATTCCGGCCCCGGCAAAATCTAATCAATATCCCAACAAGATTTAATATAACGCTTCCTCATCCTAGAAGTGATAAAATAGCATCAAAAAGAGAAATTAAAAGAAAAAGCAAAAAAAACAAGAAAAAACAAGAAAAAAAAATACCCCCCAAAAAAAAGATTACAAAATAAATAAACAATAACTCTCAATACGAAATTTTTAATCCAACATAAAAACCGCCAAATTCTACAAAAAAATATAACTAAAACATCCAAAAATCTAAAAAATATATCGCCAAAAATGATTCAAAATTCGAGAACATTTAACAAAATTATACCACGAGAATTAAAGGAAAAAAAAAAAAAAAAAAAAATATAACCAGCCCCCAAAAACATTACAATTCGACCAAAATACCGCTCCAACGATTTACTAATATACAAAAAATACTTTCTCGAAACCATCTCTGTTTATATAAAAATAATATAATCTTAAAATAATTTATTTTAAACATAAATTCATATATATGTTTTTGTTTCTAAATGATTCTTTTATATGTTTCCAATAAAAAAAATAATTAATAAATCAATAGTCAAAAATGATTAACCATATCTTATTGTTCCCTTCGTCCAAAATCTGCGCTAGTTCCAAAGAAGAACACCCTCAAAAGATGTCACGACCTAAATCATGCCGCAAAACGTACATTTGGTTGCTCTTCCGCGAAGGCACGGTGCTGCAGCACCAAAAGTGCTATCATATCCAAATCGTCCAAACAGGGAGTGGAACGATCCTCAATAAGATGGCTTCAATCATTTTATCCAGGTGCGATTGGTTTGGCGATGGTGTGAGACGAGTGTACAGCAGCAGCTCGGTGAAGCACCACCCAAATCCAAATGTGGAGGAGCAGGACATAGCCTGACAGTCCCGAACACTGTCTAACCAAGCGAAACGAGACAGTGCCAAAAGCCATCGTATCTTCTGAGCCTTTGGGAGGGGGAGATTCAATGATGTGGGCACTGTACGGAAAGGACCTTCATGATGAGTGGGGTCGCAAGCGCCCCTTTGTGAGGTGGCTAATTTTTGCCCAGAAACATCGATCCGATCGTGACAATACAAAGCCAGCCGACTGATTTGCTGAAAGTAAACTTGGCAACACCACCACCACCACCACCACCATTGCCGTTTTCCAGATCGTTGTCAAGTCACTGGATTGGTCTTTCACCCCCAGCAAAATGTCAAACCTGAAACAATAAATAGTGAAATGGCAAACGGTCACACCAAGTGTAACTCCACCATGTCCTCCGGCTGGCGCCCTTGGTGGTAATGCAAACTCAGCTTTTTGGAGTGCCAAATTACAAGGTGCTTGGTCAGAAGAGTTGGCTGGGTTTCCTTCCATCTTCCAAAACCCCAAAAAGGTAATAAAGACACACCCATGCATCGCGCAAAAGAACAAAAACTTCCACACGGCCAGAGGCGCCCCGCCATAGAAGATCCTCCGCGTCGTAGGGCTCGCAAAGAGCAGTCTGAGACACGAATTCGGGGGCCCATGGCTCTGAACGTGTCGACTCGGTACATGAGAAGCGTTGACCCCGATGGTTGAAGCAACTTGGAGGCAGCACAAAACACAAGAGAACTGAAACAATCGGTTTGCCTTGGGAATTTCGGACAGTGCTGAATGAAATCTGCATACAATTACATGAATTCCTGCCGAGTTTTCCGCATGAGCACACTTCCTCCCATAAGATAGGGCTGCTTTAAAACAACCAAGTACTCATCAGGTGCCATAGCATGGAACCCGTGCCGTCTGAACACGCCAAGCGCTGCCCAGCTGCTTGCTGAAGCGCTTCAGGACCAGATCCCCGTCGAGGCAGAAGGCCTGCAGCTGAGAGTCGAGTCGGCTCCATGGCCCGGTGTGAACCCTTAGGCTCAATTGCTCAATGAATGTCTTTTCGTCTCCCTTTCTTCGGAGATGCGCTGTTCGCGCTGGACACACTTGCAAGGATCATCCCAGCCAAAGCACCAGCGGCTTTAAACACCCACCGGGTCTCTCTCTCTCTCTCAAAATGGGCTCCCTCGACAACTCCCTGGTTCTGGGGGGATCCGCATATTCAACTTGGAGAAACCATTGAAATCAACGCCTGATTGCGCAAAACCAAGGCTGGCAATGCTTGAACTTATGCTCACTGTGACTTTTCTCGTCATCCATTCAAAGCTAAACCTAGGATCCAAATTCAAAGTGAAGGAATCCATGATCCTAATCTACAATTTGTAGCGGGCACCTACAAGGGAAACCGCTGCCATGTGGCATGGCGGCATCTAGCTCAAAAACTGATTTTGAACAGATGAGCCGTGCGCGGCAAAATCAAAGACGAGTTTGTCTTTGTTGAGGCTGCCCTTTCTAGGGTCGGTGTCAAAGGACACCCAAGGAAGCCGGCCATTTTCCGGGGCCTATTGTGAGACACATTGCACCCCCCCACTAGCCATCCGCCCCATCCGCCTTGACAGCTCCGGAGCCTGGCGAGACGACCGAAATATGTTGCTTGGTGGGGAAACACATTGAAGAACTATCCAAAAAGCAGATTTCAGAACCAACCCTGAGAACTAGAGAAACGGGCCGCAGAGCTTGCATGCGGGCGGATGTAGGGACGGGAAAGAGGGGTGGGGGAGTTTGACATACAAACTTTAGAAAGGGCCTTTGCAAATCCGAGCTGTCCGGAAGCACCGACGTCTCGTTGATCCAAAGTCGCCCAACCTCAAAGTGGTCCCCCCTCCATGGGCTCCGATTGTTTGCTCGTCTTCGTGAGCATCTTCGTGAGTCGAGGGATGCAGGGCAAGTGTGCAAATGCCTGCTTTGACCGGCATGGGCGGTCACAATGCACAATTTTCCCCGTACAACATTCCCGGAACATGCACGAAACCTTCCCCTCTTTCCATGTTCTTGGAGTTCCAAGCAGTCTCAAAAAGGCGTCACCCTCCTGAACCCCCAAGGGTGGCTTTCGACAACCCCTAAAGGTTTTCACACAAACATTTGCCTCGGATCTCCTCTGCCGAACCCCCAACCCCGCCTTCTCTGTCCATGCGCGTGCCGTCTTCGAGGTCGACCAACTGGCCCAAACCAAGCAAGCCAAACACCCCAACGCATTGGGACATGTCATGACATGTCCGAAATTGTCATGCTTGTCAGAAGCACCAATCCTACGCCACATGCATTTTGCCGCCAGTTTCCGTTGGCTCAGATTCAGTCAGTTGGATGGGCCTTGCTATTGGATTTTTTGGGGAGCTCCCTCCGATTGAAATTCAGCCCGCCTCTAATTCTTTGCCTCCCTTCCCCCCCTACTCTGGGTGTCGCTGCGCTCGGCACAAGCAAGAAGATCAAGAAGGCAGCTGGCTCAATGCTTCAGGAAGGCCCGCCTTCTCCTTATCGGCCTCGATGGACACCGGCGCGACTTTGCTTGGCTTGACCGACGCCTCGCGATCGACTCAAGGCGAATTCCGCGGAAGCAACGCCATTTCCTTGCACATGCAGTGGGCGGCTCATGCCATCTTAGTGCAATTGAACAACCCAAGTAAGGGTTCCCTGTAAAAGACACCTTCAGCATGGGTAAGGTCGCAAACTCCCTGTAAGATCGCTTTATTTATCCCCACTCGCGCTCGCGGCTCGTCTCGCAGCTGTCGCAGCGAGGACGAGAGTCCAATGCCGTTCCTAAAACGGCCTAGCGAAATCGGCCGCCGTCCGAAAAGCCCGGCTCAATGACCGCTCATGGATCTGCCGTCGAACCAACAGCAAGGATTCCACCGGGGCCCCAACCGAAACACCCGCCATGAAGCAAGTGACCCCCATGCGAGAACAATCGATCCTGTTCACAAGCAAATCCTCGCTGTCAGCCCTCTTGAGCAAAGCTCGGATCAGTGATCGGGTGCACTGAATCCAGTCGCCTATCAAGGCATGATTGAAATGAATGCTAAAAGCCCCAGGTGCAACCCATCCATGAGGCCCCCTAGAAGGAAAGCGGCCGTCAGTCAAATGGTAAGCCACCGCAATCTCAAACCAACTAACGGGAACACATCCATCACTGCCCGCATCAAACGCCAAAAACCAACTGCTGAAGCCCAAAGCAAATGATCTGGGAAAGGAGGTTCCCGCTTCTTCTACAAAAGCATCCAGCCATGATTGGCCCAAACGAATTCCAAGAGATTCTACTCTAGGTTGGAAAACCACCGGAGCCTCCCAAAAGTCAGGGGCAACCTCATCCTCACCTGACGGGGAAATCCGGGCATGCATGTCTGCTTCCGCCAGCGTCACTCGCCTCAAAGCTCGAATGGTAGGAAGAAGATCCACTACCTGATCGTGCAGCCGATCTCGTTGTGCAAGTAGCTCCGCGTCTCTGTTGAAAATCGTGGCCTTGGCCGCCACATCTGCTGCCTCGTTGTGAATATGTTCCCAGTCAGCCAGCGCCGTCTCTCTGCTCTGACTGGGTTGGTGACTCCGGACCTTGATCACCATGATGGGCTCCTGCTGATGATCAAGTACACGCCGCAGCTGCTCCCATAGATCGCCATTGGGTACAGCCTCCGGTCGAAGTGCACCATCGTGTAGCCGTCGCCACCCATCGCAGCAGACCTGACTGTCCGTCCAAATGTTGACCGGCCGGCGCTGGCGAACTGCCCAATTGCAAGCTGCTATAATTCCAGTGATCTCCGCCCGAGCGATGTCCTGGATCATGCCGCCCAAGGGCCCAGCCGCCACCACTGTGTCCATCTCCACGCAGTGCACCGCCCAGCCCGCCAAAGCAAGCCACGGGTGCTTTGCTGTGAGGCATGCTCCATCCGTGAACAAGTTGAAGCGGCCCTCCAGGGCGTTGAGCTCCACCGGATCCATGAAGTGGTCGGGTTGACCCTGCAGCAGGCGCAGGTAGTCATCCATGCCCGTCAACGTCGGAACCAGGAGGTGGTGCGTGAGACAGTCGGGCAAGTAGTTCCACCGCTTCGCCAACCACTGCCGGTCGCTATGGTGTTCCGTCAACTTCGGGCACTCCAGGCAGATGTGCTTCACCGTGTTGGGAGTTTGACAACGGTCGCAAAGTCCCGTGCACTCCGCGTCATACTTGGCGTGCTGCGCCGCCAATCGAAAACTTCCGTCCTGCAGCGCTGCCACTCGCGAGGTCTCCAGCGGTGAGAGCTTGCCGCTGTCCAGCCTGGTCAGATGCCGGTCGATGCCCAGTAGGCCTCCCATCGTCTTCCGTGATCGCACCTTGTTGGATACGTAGCGTAGCCACCCGTCCTGGAGCCGTCGATGCAGCTCCGTTCGGTTGACCAGCAGCAGGTTCATGTGCATGCTCATGTGGTCCAGGATCCATGGTGGGTCCTCCATGCGCCATCCAAGCGGGTCAAAGATCTGCATGATCTGAGAGAATGGTCCCGCAGCCGCTGCCCCGGTGCAGTACAGGTTCTCGTGAAATCGCCTCCATAGAGTAACCAGCTGTGGGGATTTGCGGCAGAGGCGACGCAGGTCCTGCAGGACTGCCCATGTGCGAAAGAAGCCTGGGTCTGCCAAGATATTGGCGCTCAGACTGAGTCGCAACAGCGGGTTCGATCCAGCTCTGTGTGCCTGAATAGCCCTGCTCGCCGTGGTCCGAAGGTGCATGATCTCCGCCTCCGTCACCGAGCAAATGGCCGTGCCATAGAAAACCGATGGCCAGAACTTCACGAACAGCGCCTCCAGCTTCTGATGATATGGGGCTGCCACCCGACGTAGCTTGCTCCATTCGCTGTGGAGGTCCGCCGACTTGCCCTGCACAATCTTCTTGTGTGCTCGTCTGTGGGAAAGGGTGTAGTAGGCGCCCAGGTCCTTCATGTCTGTCACTACTCTCAGGTCCGTGCCATTTAGCAGGGCGACATCTGGCTTGTTGAGTGCCCAAGCAAGTGTTTTGTCAGCATCTGGTTCCACTCGCCACATTTCACAAAAGGACAAAAACGCGATCCAGGCACGATAAAGGGCTGCCGCCGTATCCGCCAGTACCGCAAAGTTGTCCACGAAGCTGAACGACATCACCTCCGGCTGGAAGGCCTTGAAGAAGGCGTGGAAGGAGAGGTCAACCAAGCACATGGCCACCGTGCTAAGGCCACATCCTTCCGGCATGCCGTTGACTGAGCTGATCGGCTCGCCCAACCCACCTCGAATCTGAAATCTCCGTTGGTTCCGGTCTAGGAACGTCTGCCATGCGTGCAGCCACGGGCCAGGAAGTCCCAAGTGAAGTCCCAGACGCATAATTGGGTGGCGCCCCAAGGTGTTGAAGCACTTCTTCAGATCGCTGCACCATCCCGCAAGCCCGGCTCCCGTCTGCAAATGCACCTCCACTTCGGCCTGTTGCTCGTAGTAGTACTGAGCCGCCTCCCTGCCCGGCAGAAAGCCATACATTCCGAAGTTGCAGTACTGCTCCACATGTCGCAGTGCAGTTCGCGCTCGCACGCTGGACCACAACCTGTAGGGGATGCCGTAGATCGTCACCGGCCTGTAGTCCATAACCGCTTGAGACGTAGGCTTTTTGGCCAGGGCGATGACCGTGCCCTGCAGCAGCTGATCCGGCCAGGCGCTGAGGCCCTGCTCGATCTTGCCGTAGAGATTGACGAGCTGCTGCTGATGTGCGCGAGGCGCGTTCTGTAAGTCAGCCTTGCTAAGTCCATCTGGTCCTCGTGCTGCAGTAGGCTTTAGCCGTCGTAGTGCTCGGTCCCACTCCGACATTTCCACCTCCGCATACTCCAGCTTGCCCTTGGGAAGGAAGTGGATGCCGAAGGCGATGGCCCGATTCCAAACGTCCTCTGGGAGGTTGAGATGAGCGTTCCAGCGGGCGCGCCACTCCCCGGCAAAGTTGTCCTGTAGCTCCTGCTCGTCTGTGATGGTGCGAGTGCTTGTGATAGTTTGCCCTGGTGTGGGCGAAGTTGAGGTTTCCAGAGTGATCAAGTCACCATGAGCATGGACAACCTTGGTGGCCTCTTCCTCGACGTCCCAGCTCTGGCTGTGAAAACCACCTTCAATGTCCTTGTCCAGGTGTGTGAGGCCGGTCTCTTGCTCGTGCGCCAAGATGGTGTAGTCCCGCATCTCCAAGAGGTGATCAACCTCAAGGGCCCGTGGTCGTGTCAAGGCTTGGTAGATCTGGTGCTGGTTGGATTCGTAACGTTTTTGAATGACCTTGTGCCGCTGGCGGATGTGCCAAGACTCGAACTTCCGAAAGTTGGCCTGGAAATCCGCGTAGAGCGTCTCCACAACCTCCACCGTCAGTCGCAGTCCCTGCAACTGCCTTGGTGCACCTTGATGTTGAACGGGACGTCTCGGCCACCATCTGTGAAAGGCTCCCTCGAACCCCTTGGCCGTGAAGATGCTGCGCCAGAGCCGATGAAGGTGCTCCTGGGCCTGCTCGGTGGGTGAGTCGGTTTTGATTGCGTGCCGTAGTGATTGGAGCCGACGGAGCTGCTTGAACCACTTGGCCACTGCCCAGCCCGTGAGATCGCAGTAGAGAACAACTTCCCCCTGGCGACTTGGCTTGGAGAGCGGCGCCTCCGGTTGTCGTCGTTGTGGTTGGGTTCGCTGACACCTGCCTCTGCATCGGGCTGCCAAACCATCTGGGCTTGTACAATGTACCGCCTCCTCCAACACCCTCCCCCATTTGCCGTACCAACTCGTAGTATCGCCCTCTGGAGCGGGGCTGGCGATGACTTCCGTCTGCGCCAGCCGGTCCTTGTTCACCATTTCCCAAGGGATGGCCGCCGGGTGAACCCATTGCAGCTGTTGAGGTCGCTCGTGTCGTACCGCCAACTTCGTCTGGACCGTCTGATGTTCCATGAAGACCGGGCGCACCTCCACCGCCGTGCAAAGCGCCGCCGCCTCCGGGGACATGAAAATGAAATCCCTCTGAGTCGCATTCTTGCATGTGTTTTGCGCATGCTGGCCCCAACTGCGAAGTGCCAGATCTTGACACTCAACCCAGCCCATGGACTTCCAGATGTGACACTGGTTGAGCTCCGTGGGGTCCGCGTTGAAGTCCCCAACCACCAGTCGTGGACCTCCCCTGCCCATGACCAACTCTTTCGTGACGTTCGTCAGGAGCTGGTCAGTCATCGCAACTGCCTGTGGGTACGTGGGTCCCTGGGCAAATCCGTAGACCGTGGCCACCGAGAAGAAGTCCGCCCCAATGGCATGGCCGCTGAGAAGAACTCTGCCAGTGCTATATTCCATGTCTGGCCACGTCACCTTGAGCTCCCGAGACGGAAAATCCGCGAGCGCTAACACCCCAGTCCACGCCCCTGCCCATGAAGAATTCCGTCTCAAGGGTGCCGGAGCGCCCGTAATGACCCGTACTTGTCTGTGCTGTTGACGAGCACCCAGCTGTAGGCTCCTCCGAACTGAGGGCATCGTAGCCTCGGAGAGTTGAGTCTCCGTGAAGAACCAAAGACCTGGTCCCAGATCGAGGGCCTGTAGTTCCTTACCCCGCATTCCTGAAGGATTGCTGACCCCGACTGACACAACTTCCTGTGGGCCCGGATGTCGCGCCTCTCCCCACCTCCAGCCACCATGATCCCATTTGGTCCCGGACCCCAAATCGCGGTCACCATGTGCCGCGCTGACAAAGAAGAACTGGGCACAGGACCTCCCGGAGACCATCTCTTCAGCCGTAGCCGTGGCGACCGAAGGCACCCAAATCACCATCATGATGAGCCACTGCAAAAGAATGCCCATCCGCAAAGAACCCATCCTCGAATGGCATGAGTCCTTGTCTGTCTGCCTCCTGCAACCAAAATCGGGCCTTGAAACTCGACGGGGCGCCACCACAGACCCATATGGTAGCCCCCAGCGACCTAGTCACTCAGCCCGCTGCTTCTTGTCCGCATGCCCGGTGCCCTTGAGATCCACAATGGCCTCCTGCAGCTGTTGAAACTGCATACTGAACTGGGATCCCATCGTCTGCAACGCCGTCTGCATCGCCGTCTGAATCTGATTGGGCTGGTCCTGTACTTCCTGGCGGATGGCCTGGATGTCCTTCTGCTGTGAGTCAACCGTGGCGCAAAGGGCATGGACCTGATTCGTGAGCTCGTTGGTTTTGTGCCCGCCTGCGTGAACCAGCCCTCGAACTTGGTGTTCTGGTGTCGCAGCTCCTGAACCGCCACCTCCAGTTGTCCCAGACGCGGGTCTTCCGTTTCCATGGCCCCTCCGTGAAGCGAGGAGATCTCGGAATGTACCGTGCGCTTCACATCCTCTTTGAGCTGGTGCTCAAGCTGCTGCAGTTTCTGAGTGGTTGCGTTGCCTGTTGTGGTATCTCGCGAGGAGCCCTTGCAGTGGTCGTGGAACCACGTTGACCAGGGGTCGGTGCCCTGCTGCCACGGGTCCTGTGTGTTGCTGCCGCCGTGCTTGGGTTTGACTCCCTGCTTGTCGGATTGCAGGTATTGGCGTGTTCGTTGAGGGATCACCGGAGCCGGGTGCCCATCCGTCTTGCGGTTCAGCGACTTCACCAACTGGATCAGCACCTCCCCTTGGGGTCCTTGCATGGCGAATGAGGGCGGATCTTTTTCTGCTCCCACTTCCCAGGCTCCACCTGCCGCACTGCCACGGGCTGGCTGAAGGGGCTTGGCTGCCCATCCCCACTGCTTCATCAAAGCCACAACTCCAGCCCTCTGCATCCCGTACGGAAGCGGGTAGACCTTGTAGATGGCGTTGAGCTTCAACTGCATGAAGATCTGACCCGGCCTGAGCGCACCGAAGAGCATCGCCTCGTCCTCCGTCTTGACCCGAATTCCCCACTTCTGTCCCAGCCGTGCTATTCCGAGAGCTTTTTCATGGGTGGCCATGATGTGTTGGGCCTCCGCCAGCGTCTTCCCCGGGAGCCAGACCACCGCAAAGCCAGGGCAAGGTCCCAGAGTGCTTTCGGCCCTCGGCTCGATGTAAACGCCGGTTCTGCCTGATTCCTGGTTGAGTTGCCGAAGAGCAAGGCGAGGTATCCGTGCAAAGATCTGAACCATTTCTGCCTGACTGTGGTCCGTCTTGCCTCCCGCCATTTTCTGAAAGGAGCGTCCCCACACGTCTTGGACAACCTGATTGATGTCCTCCTCGACCGCGGCATGATATGCTCGGCAGTGGCCTTTGCACAAAGGGGTCTTGCAGAGGTGGAGTGCGTCCAGCTTGTCCATTAGTGTTTTAGCCGGTGAGGCTAACACACGCTCCCAATGATCGTCCATCTCATCTCTGTAGCCGATGATCTTCACAATGACCGTGTCGACCAGCTCGATGGCCGGGGCCGATGGGTTGGCCTTCTTGGCAATGCGTAGATCACCAACGTCGATCAGCGTGCCCCGTAGTAGAATCGCTTCCTGGGTGTCCTTGTAGAGGGCCGGAAACTGAACGTCCGTAATGTTGAGGCCGCCGCGTAGCTCGTCAGGTAGTGGCTGTGTGGTCAAAAGTCCCAAGGCATCCGGGCTGATGGAGTTCTGCGCCTTGAGAAATGGGAGCGCCTCTGTAATGCAGGTGAATTCCAGACCCCTCGCATTGACTGCCACCTCGCTGAGCTGGATCTGTTTCACAACCTCTTGGTTCTCATCCTCAAAGATGCCCTCTTTGATGACGACCCCCATCGGGTCAACCTCCTGAATCTGCGGAGCCTTGCCTGACTGCGGTTTTGGCTCCTTGCGCTGGCGTGGCTTGGCAGCCCCAAACTTGGTGCTGGCCCGGCTCTGAATTTGAGCCTCGAGTTCAACAGGTTGTACCCATCTGAATCGATGGGCGGCCTGGTTCCCCACTCCTTTCAATGCCTGCCAGGGGTTTGGCTGGTTGAGGGCCTGCTGAATCTGGACGGACCCGATCTTCTTGATTGCCTCGGCCGCCCTGTCCTCGACCTTATTGCCGGGAACTCCTTGCTGAATGAGCACCGCCGCCAGGTCGCGCATGACCTTGTCTTCGGGCCCCGCCGCGCGCCAGGCCGATTCATCGGTGTCGGCCTCCAGCAGCCAGTCGGGTGATCTCCTCGTTGAAGGCGTCCCACAATCCCAGCACTCTGCAGGTGTGCTGCAAAGCTATGACCCCGCATTGGTCCGGCTTGGTCTGCGCGTAGTCCGTGTGGAGTGTGAGGCTTCCGGTCGGTCTGTCCCATAGTTCCGCAAGCTTCCCGAGGAGGTTCTCGGCCGTCGCTGGCATGATGGTGTAGCCGTTGTAGACCGTAGCAACCAGACGACCATCTTCTTCTTGTACAGCAAGTAGTGCCCAATGGCCCGCGTCTTCGAAGATGGTGAGCGCCCGACCGATGTCTTGTAGTAGCTCTCGCATGGGCCTGGCATTCCGGATCAACGACTCTGGCGCCGTCTGCAAAATGAGAGCTTCCCGTGGGTTGAGCCCAACCCAAGGTTCTCCTCCGAGGGCGCCGTCCAGGTTCAGGAGGGCCTGCATGGCCCCGCTGATGGCCACGTCACTGATCTGACGTCCCGTGTATCCGGCCCCCTTGATCTCCAGGTGTAGATCGTGCCAGATTCGCATTCCGTCCCGTGTTGGGGTGCCCTGCAGATGAAGACCTTCACCAAATTGAAGTCCCAGCCACTGCTTGATGTGCTGCATGAACGTGCCCTGCTGCACCCGGACTTGTGTGGTTTTGCCGCAACCAGTGATTGTGAGCACCGAGGTTTCGGGCACCTGCAGTCTTTGTCGTTTCGTGTGGCTCTCCAACTCGTAGATGACGTCGGGGCGAAGCTGCGTCTGTGGCGAGGTCCTTTTGCCGTTGACATAGGCGTGAATCTGGTCTCCATGTCCCTGTAGGTCCTTTTCCGCCTCCAAGAGGTTCTGGATCGTGGCAGGCTGGTTGAGCTGCAAATAGCCCAGCACCTCCTGTTTGCAGGTTGTGATGGACCTGGGCAAGAACATGTCGGCCGTCACCCATGTGTCGTGTGCCTCCTGAATCACCCGCTGTAGCCAGCTTTGGACTGCTTGCTCCGGGGTCACTAGAGGCCGTCCTTGTCGAAGCTGAACCGCCTGAGTCACATGCGCTGCCACCCAGGTGCTCTGTAGCGGAGTAGCGATCTGGCCCAGCATGCAAAGTGCCGCCCTTGGTGGAGAGACCATCTTGTAGGAGGCCGGGATGGCGTTCCAGTAGCTGACCTCCCCCGGATGGGGGAATCGCCGACATCCAAGCCGTTGAGAGATTATTGCAAATCCTCTCAATCCTCCTCGTCGGAGCCAGCTTTCGCTAAATGCGCGTCCTCGGCACCCGCACGGGCATGGTCGGAGTGCTGCTCCCCATGAATGTACAGCCGTTGGGATTTTGGCCCATAGGTCCAATCTGCGGCTCTCCGTGCCGAACTCGAGGTTGTCGTAGTGGTCAATCTCGTTTTGGTCCCATCGCAGGTTCTGTTCCTCCTCAAGGTCCCAATGTGGCCAGTCCCTGAGTAGGTGTCCTGGTAGAGGGTCAGGATCATGTTTTCCCCACATCTGAAGGCCATGAGGAAGGACATCTGCAGGAAGAATGAGTGCCCACCATCGTCTGCGTCTGCTGATCCAACGGTCCGCAAGGTCCAAAACCTGGTCGTAGATCTGAAAACCCGTGGCCTCCAAATACTTCTGGATCTGCTCCCTGACCGGCTTTGAGGTTCCTGCTTCCGGCACGCATTCCAACAGCAATCCCGAGGCTCCCAGGCGCCATGCCGCCAAAAGCAAAGCCGGCAACGTCTGAAACCGAGGGTCGGCTGCCTCCTGTCGGCTGCCTTGTCTCGAATATGGTTGGCACGGAAATCCGGCCATGCCGATGAACCTTCGTCCGTTCGTGACCCGGTGGATGCCCCGCACGGTGTCCTGTTCGTGGATGCTGCCCTTGACAATGGGCGCCTGGCTATTCAGGCGCGTGGCTGCGCACGCCAACCAGCCTTGGTCGTTGTGACCTAACAGCCGAAATCCTGCGTGCTCCGCCCCCCATCCAAGTGCCCCAATGCCGGAGCAAAAATCCCAGGCCGCTGTGTAGTCCTCGTCTCCACGAAACTGGTGGCAGAAGGCCTCCGAGTCCTTGCCGAGCGCCATGACCGGGTGGTCCTGAAAGACGCCCACCCGCTCGATGTCGTAAAGGGTCCAAAGCTCATCAGGCGCCCCAAAGCACCCTCCAAGGAAGAAGAGCTGGTCCGGCGACACCCCATTCATCTGCGTGAACCGCCCGTCCAGCTCATGCCCCACCACCTTCGCCACGACCGTGACCCTGTGCTCCCCCTCCGCGTCCACCCTCTGATCCATTGCGGCCCCTCGACCCTCAGTAGGCAACCGCTCTGCCCCTGGAAGGCGTTCGAGCCAGAGCTATTTGGTGTTGCTTTAAAAGGAATTCAAAGAGAAACCCAAAATCCATTTTGGGGCATCCATTTTGTTTACCCAAGATATTTGCCACATAACCTTCCTGTGCACGAAGCAAACTCTGACGGGACATGCTCTTTGCACAACGCTTTCGTTGCTCAGGCATCACTATGTGACATCTATATTTGTCCCATTCTCTGCCTCGTGAGTGTCATTTTTTGAGGTTACCTCTTGGATGGAAACCAAAAGGGAAAACAACGATTTGGGATCCCCCTATTTCAAGACACACGACAAACTCCTTGGTTTCGGATCCCCGTAGCTTGCTGGGTGCATGGCTGGTGGTCGAAGCCTAGCATGAAGTCCTGTCACTCTCTTCCGGTTCCATTTCCTTGTGAAGTGTGGATGGCCAAAATCCACTTCCCAGCAGCTGGCAGGTTTATCAACCAGTATTTGTAGGGCTTCATCTGCTTGAACTCGTGGACTTTGTCCAAATCAGCACGGCGAAAACTACTTGACACCATCAGCTTCATCTTGAAGAGACCCCAGGGCCCCTGGGGCCATGTTGGGAGAATAACGCCCTGGATTTCCCAGCCGAACTTAGTAGCTTGCCACGTCTGGCAAGATTCAGGTCAACGGGTGGACATGGGGCCCGGAAAAATGGCGGCCAGAACGCAACTGGATTGCAACTGTGATACCATGGGAGGGCCACTCTTGCCGTGTAAATTGACCTTGGTATGGTAGCAAACAACTATGTCATTGCAGCCCCCTACTAACAATGAACAGAACCCAAATACCTAAACACCTCAACACAGGCCATCAACAGTCAAGATCAGCACCATTGTTTGCCTAGGGAGTATCATCATCTAAATTGGATCAATCATTCGGGTTGAACCCAGGGGTTCGCACGATCTAAGGTCAAGCCATTTTCAGGTGTGAAAGCCGAAATGTGCTTCTCACATAGGCCATCTTCAGAAGAAATATCGATTTGATCAATTGGACTTCCTGGCTGCCAACGTAATTAAACGGTTTGGAGTTTAAGCTGCTTCTTGTACAAGTGCTGGAGAACTGCTCTGCTGAACAGTTGGCTTTGCGAACTAATTCTTTCGCTTCAAGGATGGCATCCAAAATATTTGGCACCTCGTGGATGACCTCCCCCTATGTAGAGAGTCATTAAACACTGAGTACAACCCACTTGGTACTTAGATTCGGCAGGTGAATCTAAACGACACATAGCAGGTCCTTGAGGTTCGATTTCCAGCCCAGGGTTGTGAATCCATATGTGTAATTCACAAAAACCGCCGGAGCCGGATGGAACCGGGGAGTGCTTTCCGTTTGGAATCACGTTGCTCACTCACTTTCTTGGTTGCTTGGTCTCTTATTGCGAAAGTCTAAAATGTGAATATCCAAAATACAACAGCGAATGTGAATCCGGAAAAAAAAGAGAGGCTCTCGACTGCGGTCATCGCGGTTCCCTGCTGAGGATCTCCTGGTAGGACGTCTTCTGTCTCCGCCGATTGGCAGGCTCCTGAGTGAAGTTCTGCCCAAACAGAATGTTGACCCCAAATTCATGTTTTTTTTGTTCATTTGATCTTTCAGCAATTGACGCATGGTTTACATGACGGTACTGTTCAACCAACCGTGCAAGGGTAGAACAGTTGCCTCAGGTTGACCTTGATTGGGGGGTGTACCCTTCTAGTGAAGATTAATCACTTTTGGAGGGAACACCGCCAACAAACAGAGTGGGCTCATTCATTCGAGGTGAACATCAGCCCCTTCCGGCCCTAAACTTGGGATGTAGTTTGAGCCACACCCAAGTGAAGCAAGTCGGTGCAAGCGAGTCGGGGCCAAGCGACCCGTTCTCCCAACTAAGGCCACGAAATGGAGGCCGCACCCAGCAAGTCGCACAACCCGCCAGCCTTTTGACCCAGTTCGGACGACTCAATTCGTACGGACTGGGAATCCGTCCGAATCCCAGAAAGTGACGCATAAGTTTCAAGCGCATTTTGCCACCGAACGGGCAAAACGCGCTCCCCGCTCCTGTTCAATGTGCTGGCATTCACAACAGGATTCTTCCGTTGCAACGTGTTTGCAAGGGCCCTCAAACTTCCAAATGTCAAATGGGGAGCGCCAGGGTGTCTTTGTAAACCCTAGCGGTTTAGCGGAAAATGGATTTCGTCCGACAGCGTCATGAATTGGCTTTCGGCTCTGGCATTCTGTCGCCGAATCGAACGTCACACTGCAAAGATCTCCCAAACGAAAAGCACCTCCCAAGATGAGATTCCACGGTTTTAAGATTCCATGTTCAGCAGTGCATCTCTTGTTGACAGAAACAAACGCCTCGACGCTACACAGATCTGAGCCGGCCTGACTGGCCTCGCAAGGAAACCGATTTGACGACCAAGGGGGCGCCCAACATGCTCCAAGAAACACGAGACACACACACACACACACGTACAAACACACACAAGCGCACAAACACGCCAGTACAAATTATTATAAGGGGACCCCTGGCATTTCGGCAAAAGTTGTGCTTTGCTTGCTCTGAGTGGGTGACAGGAATGGTCGCCTCTTGTGACTCTCGCCGGCGACACTGCCTCAAGGACCTTCACTCAGGAGTGTACGTCCAAAATGGGGATCCGGGCCCCGGAAATGGATTCCTTCCGGCGCTCATTTCTTGGTTTTTGTTTTTTGAACCCAAAAACTCGATCCTTGAAAAAACCAGAGACCCACCTGCATTGCAGGTTTGAAGATTCATTGCTTGGTGGTTCATGCTGGTTACTTGCTGCAAACTGTGAAAGCGCCAAGCTGCAACTCGTCGAAACAGTTTTCGGATCACGAGAAAGGTGTCCTCTTCTGGTTCGTTCAGCTACCATCGGCTTGCAACACTATAAGATTACCGGAGAGCAAAGCAGCCCATGCACCACCTAAAACTCACGCCCCCTCTCCCCCTTCCAAAGAAGGCTCCGCAATTTCGACAACCCAAAAAAGGGGCCACTTCATGTTGCTTCCTTGTTTAATTTGTCAAAACTAGGGGATCTTGCGAAAAACATATGGTCTGATGTTGGTCCAGGGACGCCTGGTTCTAACACACATGGGTCTCTCAACCCCCCCCCCCCTCTGGCCAAACAGGCCTGTAAGGTGTTGGGCGCAAAAAAAGGATGTTCCCCTCCATAATAATAATAATGACAATGACAATGACAATGATACTAGTAATGATAATAATAATGATAGTGACAAAAATAATAATAGTACTAGTAATAATAATAATGGTAATAATCATAATGATAATAAAACACAACCACAACTTCTACTCCAAACTCACATGTAACCCAGAACCACCCATCTGTACAGGAAACTCCTCTTGGAGAGCCCCCTGTGTGAGCTCCAAATAATTTTGCAGGGGAGTAACATGCCCCTCCCCAATAAACAAAACAAACACACAACACACAACCACACACACACACACACGAAGACATGGGTCTGTGTTTTTTGAGGATACCAAAGAAAAACCACAGCGACCCCCACCGTGCCTTTTCGGCTTAACAACTCGTGCGCCAACTTTCCCCGCGAACCGCGAACTACGTCCTCCACGGGCATCCGCTCTGAGAAGTAGGCGTACTTGGCGGCCCGCTCCGGCCTTTGCTTGGTGTTTCTCGAGACCCGGGGCTCAAGCCAGCAAAGCGGAACCATGCTTGGGGTCTGAGTATCCAACAAACAGAGGGTGAACCCTAGAGTGCATACTAGAGGGGTATATTTACTGTAGTGTTCTTTGGTATAGTGTTATGACCATCTAGCATCACCATCCTTTTACTCACTTTCGTACTGGCTCCACACGTCATACCGGTCCGCAATTTGTTGTCATGGGGTTGAACCCTGGAGGCCTACCCGCTGTCCAAGACTTGGCTCTGAGCTCCGTCTCTGTCCCTTACTCGCCAGATCTCGCAGGATCGCAGTGGACAGAATCAGTGGACTTCAAAGGACGGTATGGGTCGGGACCTGCCGGCTTTACCTCTCATTGTGCATCCAATCCATATATAATATACACATTTGAGCATTCCAATTTCTTAACACTTCACATGTTCATAATATAACTTGCATGGGTCTGTGGCTACTTCCCAGTGCAACTCAGCTTTCAGCTTGAGCCCAGCAAATTGGCCAGCAAAGGCCTTTGATGGGCTGAGCATGTATCAACGAGGTCAAACAGCCCCCGTTCTCATGCGTAGCGTGGAACCCATACGTCATGACTTAGGGTTTTTTGGGTGAACCCCTGGGACGGGTCATGCTGTGAATGTACGAAATGAATTTACACTTTGCATCACCTTTCAGAAAACATCAACAGACAATGGTCTCAAACATTTTTTTCGGGGGCAAAATGGACTTCGCAACCATCCACGGCATCAACTTGGGGTCTAGTCAATCCTTGAGGCCAATGAAGTTCGCCCACCTGGGCCCACAAGGGAGGCTGGGCGCTAAGCCGAGCCAATCCCAATCCCTGATCCCGAAGGTAACGTTGCCAAGGTCAGCGACCTGCCTTTCAAAAGTACCATTCTCACACAATCCCTTAGGATTTCCTACAGGGTTCCTTCGATTTCCCTGCGTTCCGTAGACTCTTCGAAACAGGAGGGGTAGAGACTTGGATGGTGAGAATGTCGGCCGGGGTGTCTTCTGATTTCACTTTGTGCATTGTGATGATTTTGCTTTTGACAAGTGGTTGTATGAAGAGGTGTCGCAGCTCGATGTGCTTTGCTTTCTTTGATGTACCTTCTCTCATTGTCATTGACTAGTAGACTTGTTTGTTTGGATTTTTCGGCTTCAGGCAGCCTGGTTCAACCAGGGCAAACTGTCTGTTGAATCCAGCTGGAAGCCCCGCAACTTTCTCCCAACGATGACAGCAACAAATGGACGGTGCATGGCAGCCACAAAATGAAATATGAACACAGGACCGAAGAATAAAACAACCAATATATACAAGCAAGTCATCAGTTTTCTCCAAGCAAAAGTTGCGATTTTTGAAGCGACTCATCTGGTATCATCTACCTGGGCTGCTAAAACATTACCCTCTTCCACCAACAACTCAAGCTAAAATAATATTTATACAAACAGATTTTCCTTCCGGGGAGCTAGGACTGATGGTCGAATAACCCAGTCTCTGTCGGCCCAGGAAACAGAAGGAAGCTGCCCAGGAAGCGATCCCGGAAAGTCCTGAGCCCATCCCCGCCGCACCTGCCGAGCCTGAGCCTGTTTTGACGCCACGGCAACCGAGCAACTCAGGCTCACCGTCGGAGGGCCAAAAGGCCGCTCAAAAACTGCAGTCTATAAAGCACCTTGTGCTTTTGCCTTGATATCAGCCGACCCTCTGGCTGGGAAGCAAGGGCCATGCGCCGAGGGTGCTTCAGCGTTCCCTGAAGCAACAGCGTATCCCTGGCCGAAATGACACACCCGTCCAGGTATTGACGGGCATCCTTGCTTATCTTGAAACCGCCACATCTGGACCAACACACCTTCCTCAAAAGAAACCGTGCCTGCCAAGGATGGCTGGCTTGCCTCTTGCTCAGCTTTCCGCTTCTGCGGCGCCTTCTCGTTGCGAGCCGGGATGTCGCTTTCTTCCACGCTAGTCCAGGGGAGAAGCGCCTCCACCGTGACGCGGAAGTGCTTTTAAAGGTTAGCCTTTAGTGCTTTCAATGGACCCCCCTCCACTAAACCAACTAAACAGCTAATAAAAACCTAAGGAACTGGCTGGAAACCACCAAGCTACTTGGTTTGCAAACGCGGCATGCAAAGGCCTCAGGTTGCCACATGTTCAAGAGCTTGAACTCGGATGGTAAACCAAAACGCGGAAACCCTTACCTCTTGGCCCTTGGTTGATGTTGGGTTCGGGGAGCAAACAAAATAAGTTTTAGCAGTTCAGTAGGGGGTTTCAACCACTAAACCACAATAAGCACAAATGTAAAATGTTTCCCAACGACAACCATATGGCCCCCCCCCAAAAGTACCAACACTTTCCACCTGGACCCTTAAACTACCCATGAGAAAGGGGAATTCTCCCCGTGATGTTGAGGCAACAACCAACTTTTAGGTTGGACATTTGAGATCATTTGAGGGTCCAGGTATTTACCACTAAAATGGTTCAAACCCAAAAAAGTAAGTCCAGGAACTCGGGAAGTGACAACCTCTTCACAATTGCTCATTGAAAACAAGAGATGAGCCAAGTTGAAACATGGCAACCAAGATGAAGCCGAAGGCAATGCTTTTGACACAGCCCCAGCGAGTACCGAAACGTGCTTTTTTCACGACTAAAACAATGGCAACACCAACCAAAAGGGGTTCCCCCCCCAAAAAAAACGCAGTCAAATCCAATGAGCCATTGGAATACCAATGGCCTGGAGTCGAATCTAGAATCCCGATTCCCAGGCGCCCGGACGGGGCGCCTGCATCCGGCAAAGCGTCCTGGAGGCAAAGGTCCGCAGGCGCGCTAGGCTCCAAACGTACTTAGAGGCATTTCTTGGACCACTTGCGGTCTAAAAAATATGTAGCGGCATTCGGGCCCCCCAAGTCAGGGACTTGGGGCTGAAACTCGCAACAAAAACGGGGAGAGGGTGCCGCTGTTCCCAACTGGGCTTAGCGACGGAATTTTCCAGCTTCTGGAAGCGGGCGGCAACCAATTGCTGAGCCAAATGCAAGGCGTAGGCGAGAAGTCTACGCAACCTAAGTGAAGCTGACCATCTTCCGCAGATGCGTTCGAAACCCTCCATGCCTCTGAAGTTGCGATGATCTGCGATGTCCACCCTGGATTCATCAAGCTGGATGTTTCTTGGCAAAATGTGGAGGTCTGCCTCTAAAATGGGACACCCCCTTTCAATCAGCCAGGGGTTCCTTGCTTCCGGAACTGAGGTCTCGCGTCCTGGTAGGTCGTGCGCCAGCTGGTTTTTGGGCACTCCACCTGTCCGATCAACGTTCTGCAAACCCAGGCTCTGCTATTGCCAGTGCAGAAGGTCTATACAACAAGTTTTCGGCCGGTGACTGGGAAACACACACACCCGTTCAACCAAAAGGTTTCTCAGGCCTTTAGCCGCTGAGTATGGACTGCCGCGGGCTAGGTGCAAGAGGGGTGGGTAATCCAGAGCCCGTGAGTTGTTTAGGGAGGCTTCGGGAACCCACCGCCCCGGGAGCCCACCAAGCCAAAGCTCCAACCGAAATTGGGGCAGCGTTGGACAGTTGCTCTAGGTCTTGGAAGGAGCTTCCAACGTCGAGTCAGTTTGAGAAATCCATCGAGCGTTGAGTGACTCTCATTTGCCTCGCTCCATGTCAAAAGCCGATGCAGATGTTTGCAGTCAGCTCGTGGTGCCTTGGGACCCTGACGAGGATGCTGCCTGCCGAGTGAGTTCCTTGTTGGGGCCACCCCCTTAAAATCTTGGACCATACCCTTCAGATTAACATGGGTTGCCGCATTGCCCAAAATGGGGGTCCATTCCACATGTGCCAATCTACTTGAATCTCCATCGGGAATGGATACAATGCTTCAGTTGCCCCGCCAGTTCCTTCCATGTTGGTCTGGAGCAGGGCTGCGGAAAACGACCACTTGTGTGATACATTCCCAAAAACGAATCCCACATATCAAGGGGGAGATTCCCTTGTATCACAGAAGTGGGGGACACACCCCGAGTGATCCCACAACATCCCACAACCCTGAGACTAATATCTCCATGTCTCCTTTTGGAAAAAAAAGGACAGATGGCACTGGCAAATGAGTAGAACCAAAGGAACCCAGCGCCATCCATTTCTTCTCCACCCACCGCCCTCAAATTGGACACCTCTTCACCCGACCGATGCCCCGCCACGTTTTGGGACCCTTGGCCCCGTGCGATTCGACGCCTCCTCCACGGGCACCCGCTCGGAGAAGCCATGGTACTTGGCCGCGCGGCTGGGCCTCGGACTTTTAATAGGCTGGAGGGTGATGCGAGGTATCCATTTACTCAACTTGCCCAAAGGACCAAAAGAAACAAAAGGTGATCACCTTTTGGGACCTTTACGCAAAATAGACCAAAGGAAAACCAGCTGAAAAGGGCGGGTGTGGGCAACTGACTTTGCACCGAAATCAGGCAGTTGCCCCAAGTGAGCGATGGAGTTTTTACCTACGGACTTGATTGGACATTGCTCAAGCTCTCGGGGACCTTCCGCATCCTTGCCGCGGGCCAAGAGGTCCCTTCCGCGAGCTTCCGCGGCGCATGTGCTCCATTGTTTGCTTCCGCAAACCTTCCGTGGTGCATGTATTACAAGATTTGCTTCTGCGAGTATTGGCGCAGGAAGATACATGAAACAAAGTACCCCCCCCACCACCAGCAGTCGGGCAGACTCCAATCTCCACATGGAAGTGGCAAAACAAGGAACTCTCCATCCCACGTGGCCCACGGCCTGACGATTTCAAGCACATTCCAGTACTTTGCCGTTTGGAGGGAAACACCTAGCCTAGAAACCGTTGCTGTGCCCTGTCTTTGGCAGATTTGAGCCAGGAACAATATGACACAGCGATAGGTGCTTCCGCTGGCTCCCGTGCCGCCTGTCGGGTCGCCCGGAAACTTGCTAGGTGTCCAAGCAGCCAACCCTGTTGGCGCAGCCACACGCGCCGCGTGTTAAAGCACTGCCAGGGTGTTGCTATCAATAAAGGTGCGGTTCAGCCCACAAAAAATCGAGGCACGCCGCCGCACCAAAAAACCACATTTGTGACTGGGACTCTGCTGGCCTTCACCTTGCCTCAATTGCTCATGGTTTTCTCGAATGACACCTCTCAAACATGTTTCTCTCTGACGATTTGGGCTATCCCACAGAACGGTACCCTCCTCTCCAAGTCGCCATGGAACTTGACTGAAGGGTCCTGGAAGACGGGTTTTTTCCCTCTGATTTCGGAGCCACCGTGGACAGTCGACGCTGAGAGGAGCGCTTCTCCAACTCGTAGCCAAGCGCCTGAGGCACCAATTGGGTGTCTCTTTTTAAGGCGATCTTCTTGTGGCCTTGGAGGGAAACCAAAGGAAAACCACGCAGGCATTTTAGGGCTTCCTCAAAAAATATCCCGCCCAGTTGGGCCCTTGGTTCGTGGAGCTCCCTGGACCTGCCGTTTTTTCAAAAACCGGTTCCCACATGCTGAAGCGTTCGGGAAGGGATGGTTTCCAGGCTGGTCGCAAGCTGCAGCGGAAGCGCGGGGGCCCACCGAAAGGCGATTTCCAGAGCCAGGTTTGCCATGGAACCCCCAGACCAGAGCTCTATGGGACGGTCGGCTCCATGTCCGGCTCTGCGGGGAAGTAGCTTCTCCTTTGGAGTAAGCCACCAAAAGTTGGGATGCCCAAATTAAGCAAACCTCCTGTAGAACATCCCCCTTTCTTCAGCCGCTTGACTTCATCTTGATCGTACAGCGGGGCCATGCCCACTGTCAACGAAGCCGCCCACCAACGAAAATCCGTCGGACTTGCCATGGAAATCCCGGCTCGTCCTCTCCAAAGGGTTGGCTTCCGGAGAATTTAACAACCCCACAGTCCCCCCAATTCAAGACCTACCCCACTTGAGAAGGGGAGACACGAAAGGTAGGATACCGTATAGTAATTCCCCTAAACAATGGAACCTCCCCGAGACAAAGTCTGGAGGTGTCGGTGCTAAAACTGAGGTACCCCCAGCACCGTAAAATTGTGCATAGCCCAGTATGAAGCAGACGTGCACTGAGTGTCCCATATCAACTTCGGAATACGATTTGACTGGGAGGACCTGCCTTGAAACACAAGAGCAACCAGTGTGAAAAGCGGACCGAAGTAGCGAAGAGAGCGGCGAGACCGGAAAAAGGAGCGAAGCTGCCAATCAGCCAGAGGGGAGTCGAAGGGGGAGGGGGGGGGTGGAGGCGGGGGGGGGGGCCGATATTTCACTGGTTTTGCAGCCGAACCGACCCCCAAACCCCCTCAATCTTGCCTTGCTAACGCAACTTTCGTGAATTAAAATTTGGCTTCTGCGGGTGTCCTTCTTCTTGGTTTCCAGTTACTAGGCACCATGGCAGGTCCCAAGAAACCTCACAATGGACTTGGCCCCCGGCGGATGCGCTCAGAATAACCGGGCGCTTCACTTCCAGCCTCGGGCACACGGCTTGCCGCCCAACTCAAAGGACACTTTCCCTTTTCAGCTCCCTCGCCGGTTGCTTCCGACACCCTGGTTGAAACCCTGGTTGAAACCATGACGTTTGCTGCTATTTACAGAAGAATCGAATCATTCCAGGGTGTCTGAACGGTGATGCGAAATGGATTTCGCAACCATCCACAGTATATCATATATATATATATAATACACATACACTTTCACATGTCTTTTGTATACCCTTTATATACATTTATAAACACTGCAACAAATTGGTGTGTGTGTGTGTGGAAACTCGGCGGGCTACTGGGGACGGCCAGCGCCAAGCGCGCCGAGCGGCTCAGTGCCCTCCGGCGCTTCCGCGGACCGGCGCTGGCCCTCCTCAACCGGAAGCAGAACTGTCGACTGCGGATGGTTGCCAAATCCATTTCGCACCTTTCACAAAAAATGGAATGATATGATCCTCCTGTACCCAACAAAAGAGGGTTACCTAGAGAGAAAGAAAGATAACTATGAACGAAATCCATTTCGCACCACTGTTGAAGCCATGAAGAAGCATTGTTCGTTGGTACTGACAGGGGAATCATCCTTCAAGGGATGCTTAGGTGGTGCAGGATTTCGCCCATCCACGGTTAATTTTTCTTGCACACAACAAAAGAGGGTTTCCTTGCCATGGTTTCATAAACCGTGTGGCGAGATTTCACTAAAATAATGGAACGATGTGATCCTACTAAATCCTGTGCCACTGTTGAAGCCATGGGGAAGCATTGTTCGTTGGTACTTTAACTTACAGGGGAATCATCCTTCAAGGGATGCTGATGTGGTGAAGGATTTTGCCCATCCACCTTTATGATTCTCCTGCGCCCAACACAAGAGGGGTTCCTTGCCATGGTTTTACCAACTGTGGGGGAGAGATGCGGATTTCGCAACCGGAACCAAGAGAGAAAGAAAGAGAACTTGTGGAAAAGGAAAGTGCCCTTTGGCCTCTTGATTCAGAACTCAATCAATCTTCACATCTAGCATCGATTCCCTCAGCAGGCAACCTTCCATTTGCTTTTCGTCCACTGGAAAAAATGAGAACATATGTTCGGTAGTGAAATCGATTCCCTTTAAAACCAACAAAGGAAAAACAACATACTTGTTTCAGCAAATGGAAGCTGCTCTTAGAACCAAGCTGCTCGCCCCTTTTCCTGCACACTGCCGGGCCTCATACAGGTGTCACACTTACACGGCGACTAGCCCCATGAGTCCCAACAGGGCTTTCGTTGTTGTGGAACATTGGGCTTTGGGGTCAAACACTTTCTGTGTGAACCCGCAAGTGAGTGCGAGTCAAGGATGGAAATCCCATACTGTGGATGGAAATCATGAACTCAATTTGAAACCATGGTCGAACGCGATTGCTTGTTGGTATTTGCAGGAGGATCATCATTCCGTTGGGGCTTGACTGTTTGCTTCTTCGCGTTTTCCTCAAATGTCTCCATTCTCCGGCCCTGGGCCGGGTACACATCACAAAGATCAAACTCAGCCACTCTTTCCACGAGTATTTTATGTACACTCGCTTAAAAGTCGGAACAAACAGGGACACTCTCACATATTGACCGTCAGCCTCTCTGATACGGAAAGTCCTGTCTGTTTCAGCCAACAAGTTTAAGTCGAAATCCGTTACCAAATGGCGGTGGTCAAAACATGTACCCAACATGCGGTTGCCCTGGCAATTGGAATCAAGGACTAAAACCTGCAATCCCAGGTGGCTTCATTTTGACCCATACCCACATGAGTGTGGTTCAAAAATAAACAGGAGGGGTTACGCAGGTTTTGGTCCATGCTTCCACTTAGCAGGGGTCATTTGGTACCGGTTTTTTGAGCCACAGCCACATAGCCATCAAGACTTCAAGGTTGGACATTTAAACTTGGTTGTCGACCCCCTTTGCGAAACGCGAATCACTCTCTCTGGGTCAAACGGAAAACCACCTCGATTTCAACCAACAGAGTTACCCTCCCAACAACCTGGGTTAGTGCACCACCCCCCTGTCCAAGAGGAAAGTCTGTGCACTGTCCAAAGACTAACCCTCCATATAAAGAAGCATATTCCCCTGCACAGGGGTTGGATAAACCCCTTGTGATCAACCACCCTGTCAACCGAAAGACGTTTAAAAATAAATAAAATCCCACGCCGATGGCTCCCTCGGCTCCTGGAAGCCTCTCCAGCGCGCGATGTGACGCGATGCCTCGCGCGCAGGTGCTGGGCTCGTCTTTTGGAGTTGGTACCCTCCCACTGATCGCGTGGAACCCAACCCGACGTTTGGGGAAATGGTGGGTGGAAGCTTCCAGTTACTACAATAGACCAAACCAGTTGACTCCTTTTTGACGTTCGGGGACATGGTGCTGGTTTGGACCATTTTCCTTGTGAAGGGGGGTCCCGAACGTCGGGTTCTATGTCAATTGGTGGGAGGGTAATTACCCCTTTTTGGTGCTCTTGTGTGCTTCGAGTTACTACGACAGACAACCAAACTCATCATGTCACCCAGGTAAGATTGCACGATGACAATCCAATAGCAGGTTTCTATGGCAGATGGCACAAGAGATGACAATCCAATAGAAATGCACACTGTTGGCTCTTGATGGGGCCTGGGCAAGGGCGGCATGCGGGCAGATTCCTGCTGGCAATCCCCAAGTCTTGCAGAGCCCCCAAAACCTTGGAAACCACAATCGTTACCATGAGATTTGTTGGCATTCATGAGCGGTGGTGCGGAAATTTCGGAACCATCCGTATTTCTGCCTTGCCCCGCTTCTTTGTCTCTCTGCTACCACAAGACTCGATGGATTGGTAGGTTCAGGGGGAGTTGTTCGCCGGGCGGCCGTGGCATCCTTCGATGCTGAGCATCGACGAAACCCTGTACATCTATGCCCCCCTAAGCCAACCACTCAAACGAAACCACAGAGCTGGCCGAGTGGTGTTGTTTCATAAGGCCCCAAGATTCGGATGCTCGTTGAAAACCATGCAGAGGCAAAACAAAGACCACAAAGTAGCCTCCGACAGGCTCCGGCAACCCACAACCTCCCTAGGGCTGGCAGCGATGCTGGACCGTTACTTACCACCCTAAGCGGGAGCGCTACCATTGCGCCACGGGCCCTTGTTGTTTTCCAGAGGTAAAAAAGGGAACCAAATTTAAGTTCCCAAAAGATAGATACACAACCAGACATGTCCATCCATCAAAAAAGGAGCATCTGCCCTGATAAGCAAGATCTTATTTGGCCAAAGGGAGCCAGTCTTGAGGGACTTGCCGGGACCTTGGTCGGACATTTTGGTATCTTTGTGAAGCTGATCCCCCTTTGCTTGTGGTTCTAAAGGGAAAAGGAACATTTCAGGGAAACATCGCCATTTTGGGGTTCCCCAAAAAAACAAAAACAAAAAACATACCCCTTTGGCCTTGACAGCTCCCCAGCAAGTTTGAGGGCAAGCCATTGGTCTTGAAGGTTGGGCCCCCGGCCGGATTGGGACAAGCAGCCGGCGCCTCGATGCAGTTGTCGGGGACTCAAGGGCTACCAATGGCTTCCACGTGCCACGTTCCTTGGATCCTAGTCAGGGTATGGGTCAAAACCAAAAGCCACCAGGGGCCCGCATGTAGTCCATGTTTCCACTTGCCAGGCAGCCAGATAACAAGTCGAAACTGCTTGTTTGCCACTGAAATGGTCCGGTTTTCGCAAAAGGTGACGGAAGTCCAGAAGCTCGAGAAGTGCGCCGCTACTGTGGTTGGACAAAATCCCGCAGCTGGCGAGTTCATGGAATAGGGTTTCAGCCATCCCAACAAGTGCAAAGCCGGCGTTTTCCATCCACAGCCATGGTGGGTCACAAAGCATGCTGGTGGATGTACACGCCCCTCTTGCCCCTTTCTCTTTCGAGGCTAACCCTGCGGGGTTGCAAGTTTTGCAAGGGGACAACACCACATTTTTTGGACGGAGGGGGTCAGGCTCTGGGAACCCAGGCTTTTGGTGCCTTCGGCTGCCTCTCGCTGGAGGCTTGCGAACCCCTTTTTTTCTCGCACGATCAGAAACCCAACGGATTGATTGGGCTACCCAACGTAAATAAGAACCATGATTTCTTAGGTGGTGCGACATGGATTTCGTGGACAACAGGGAATCTACGCAACCTAAACTTGTTCAAAGCGAGTGTTTCGTTGGGAAAAGGTTTGTGGGCTGTCCAAACCGATCCCCCCCAAAAGTTGAATGCGTGTGTCAAAAGGAACCCCCACCAAACCAATAAAACAAAAAACAACAACAACCTAAGGAACCGGACGGCTGGGAACCACCAAGGTTTGTGCTTTGCGCCCATCAAGCTGCTGACCTTCTGCAGACGGGCCTGGGCAGGTTGGCCTGGCTGCTAGTGTTGACCCCGGATTAATAAACCCCTGTTTATTAATATGGGGGTGGGGGCCCCTCCAAAAGTGGCCTGAATCCCCACTAAAACCAGGGACTCCCCCCATATTACAGGGGTTTGTCAATCCCGGGTCAACATTAGCAAGCGAGGTCAACCTGCACCCTCCCAAGAAGCCACACACGCTTCCGCAACCCACAACGACTCCAAGCCTCGCTTCAGAGGCGCAAAAACAAGATTCAAATCAATAAAATGCATACGCGACCAAGGGCTCAATCGAATGCCTAGCTTGGGCAGCGCCCAACGAGACTCTCTTGCCACGACCAGTGCTTGCCTCGCAGTGGTCCGGGCTGAAACGCCTGACGTCCCGGGACCAAAATGGCCGCTCGCTTTTTGACCTTCCAAGAAGCCAAAAACCGGGCCTCCCTCACGCTGGAGCGAGGCATTTCGAGTCTGAGTGGCATCCTTTCGGTTCCCTCGCAAGCTGCTTCAAGGGTGCCCTCAAAACTCACACTTCCAGATGGGTCTGTCTCAATACGGAGTACCCCAAAAGGGGTGGTTTTACTTTTGATTTTCCATTTAAACAACCCAAAAAGCGTATCCTCGTTCCTTCACTTTCCTGCAAAGCGTCTCAAGAGGCACCGGCTTGAGTGATACACGGAGAGCGTGCATTTCTAGAAAATCTTTTTGGGAAGCTCAGCCAAAGGAGCTCTTGGGCTTTCCACCAACCGAAGTGGTAAAATATTCTTGCTGGAGAGCATTCTTTTGGGGCTCTTCTGTTCAAGCAAAGGGCACCAAACACCAAACTCCTGGAACATACCACTAGAAGGGAAATCCCCAAGCCTCGCGCTCTACTCCAAGAACACTTTCTATTTTAAAGGTTCACGAAAATACCCCTGTTCTTTGCGGGAAAACCCGGCTGGAAAAGCATACACACGTATGGGTTTTGTACGGGTTTTGTGTGGGTTTTGTATGGTTGTTGTACGGCAACAGGTTCAAAACCAGGTTCTTTGTTTGACTCTTTTATTTTTAAAGGTTCTTGGGCAGAGGGAGCCCTTTCCGAGGCTTCAGCGGTGCATTTCTGCCTTGTGGTCGAAAAGGTGTTGGGCTCTGTGTGCGAAATCTTTGATCTGTGGGTAAAACCTGCCATTGACCAGTTGGTCCCAGGCAAGCCACTTATAGTTAAACCTTCGCCCATTGTCCTTTTCAAATGAAGGGTGCTTTAGTACCCACTACGCAGGTCACTCAAGCAAAAACAACATGTTTGGATTCTGGTCCTTGTTGTGGACACATTCCTGCACCAGTTGTGCCTGTACTCATGGGTATGAATCCCAACTGGGGCGAAGTGGAGTTGTACATCCCACTGCATTTGGTGAACCTTACGCGCGTCTTTTTCTGAGGGCAACTACCTGTTCGGTGGGCTTTGAAAGGAAACCGAAAGGAAGCCACCAATCTGGAGGGGCCCAACCTTCAACAGGACCCCCCCTTGTGGCTTCCTGCATTTTGCCAATGCCCCAAATTGAAGAAAAAAAAACCGCCCGTCTGTGTGGGTGGGAGCAGCTCCTTCCCCCCCAGATTCTGGGCCTTAAGAAAGGCTCCGAGCGGCCCCTGGGACGGATCGGTCGGAGGTGGGCAACTGGGGACGGCTCCGAAACGGACTTCGGCTCTCCTGTCGCTTTCCCTAAGAAGACCAAACAAAAACGGGGGTACCCTCAGAAAAGAACAGACCCAAATGGCGTCCATCCCTCCGAACAGTTTAACTTTCAGCTGGTTAAACGGTATGTCCAACCACTCAACCAACTAACCACAAATAAACACCTAAGTTGAACAAGTTGAACTGGAGAGCTGGTCCGGTTCCGCCGAGACGAGTTTTCAACCAAAAGGAATTTCCGTCTGGTGGCCCGGTGGCCAGGTGCGAGTCTTCAGCTAAGGAGAAACCTAAGCACCCAAAGAACATCAAGAGGAAACCAAAAGGAGACCTACTGTGGATGGCTGCGACATCATGAAATTTATGTGAGAACCATGGTTGAAACTAGAACGTTTGTTGGTATTTATAGGGGACTCCTATCATTCCGTGTTGGGTTTCTCAGGTGGTGCGAGATGGATTTCGCAACCATCAGCACGGACAGGGAGAAACGAAGGGAACAAAAGCGCGAATCCGCGTGATGGAGCAAACGGGGAACTCCGGCCCCCAAAACCACCAAAGCCTTCAACCCCACCCCCCCAAAGGAATACCAACATCTAGGGAAACAAAGGCCTGCCTACAAACCAAGAAAGGTTTTTAGATCCTTCATAGACGGGGTTGTCGGTAACCGGTCTGGTGCAACGCAAATGCCTACAGTAGGTGTAATGTGAAATGATGGTTCTTTTTGTTCCAGCAGAATCTTTGTTGAACTGGCAAAACTTCCATTTGCGTTTTCGGCCTGGAACAAATGAGCCAGTAGTGAAATCAATTCCAACTTTTAAAACCAACCAGGGAAAATGCGCGCCAAAGCTTCCGAACCGCCGATGAAAGCACGTCTGACATCGAGGGGCCCTAGACATCCCAGTCACTAGGCCCCGTCAAGCTGATCAAGCGATCCGAGCCCTGCGCAGTCGCATTTCTCGGGGACGACCCGCAGGCCTGGGCTCCGGCGGGAAAAACCGCCAGGTTTTCGTGTGGAGAACAGATACCGGAACCCTAGCTACCCAGAAAACAGGGACTTCACCTCCAGAATTTTTGGGTCAACCCCCTCCCCCCCGGCAAACGGAATGTGATGGCAAGCAGTGTGTCACACAAGCAGCTCGGCCAAAGCGGTGCACTGTGTGAAGCACGAAGCCATCATCGTTACCAGCCTGTCAGCATCAGGAGCAGGAGGAAAGCCATCGTCAGCCAACATTGTTAGACCATGCATCTGACAGGCATGCTTGCCACTATGTTTCATGTTTGCTACTATGGTGAGTGCTCGGAAAGCTTGGTCTAATGGCCAAATAGGATAAGTAAATGCACTCGGAACAAAACAAATGAGGGGCCCAAACATATTCATAAATGCACCTGGAACAAAGACAAGAACCCGCTACCCGCGCCCCAAAAAAACGCAAAAGAAGGAACAACAGAGAGAAAGGAGAGGAGAGATAGCCAAGCCAACACCTGGTCCTTAGATGTTTGGTAATGACCCTGTTCCTTACATCCCAAATTGTCAGCTGTACCAAACCCATGTTTTCTTATTTGTCTCTTGTTTAAAACCTGCCTACAATCAAACCCACAAAGGGGGAAATACTTCAGCCCTGAACTTGACATTATTTCAGGGGCCCCCGAAAAAAGAGTCTTGTTGCCTGACCCCCCCAAGAAAAACAAAAGGAAGCTCCAGCAATACTAGATCAAATGGAAACTCAAGTCTACCAATACTAAATCAGATGGAAATTCAGTTCCAAATCTCAAAAGGCCGCTCCAGCAATACTACATCAAATTGAAACTCAGTTCCAAATCTCAAAAGGAAGCTCCAGCAATACTAAATCAAATGTAAACTCAAGTCTACCAAACTCACTTGAACTGGATCTCAAGATAGTATTCTGGGTGCCCCCGTCGTTGGGGGGGGGACCCTGATTACTAATCCCAAGTGGACATTACTCACCCTAGCGTACCCTCCACAAGAACCAGGGGCTAAAATCCAAATTCAAACCAATCCAAACCACCTGACATCTGACTTTTGGTGAATGATGTTCAACCGAACCCCCCAGCAAAAACAAGGACACAAACGCACCTCCAGCGTTCTGCAGCTTGGGCCCCGTCCGGTTTGGCAGATCCTGAAACAGATCGACCGCCCCCGGCTCCGTCTCAGATTGGTGAAAGGGCTCAAACCAGGCGCCCGTTTTACGCAGACCTTTGGAGGTGGGTCTTTTGGGGGGGTTGGGGGGTCCCTGATGGTTGGAGGTAAATGGCGGCATTATCTTGCCTGGTTCACTTGCTTTGCCGCTTTGCCTTCACCTCCGGCTGTCGAAATACGATAACATAGTCATAGTTCTAGCCCTTTTTCGTCAGCAAGGATCATACTCTTCATCTGTCAAGCGGAGGGGCGTGATGACCAAACATGAATCAGGAACTGAATGCTTGAGGCAAAACGCCATGGAATGACCAAGCAGAGTTTTGCCAGCAAAGAACACTAAAACCCAAACATATCATTTGAACAGCATTGGCAATGGTAGAACCGGTGCATGTGCAAAAAAGCGCCTTCAAGTTTTTGGCCCAACCTCTGCTTGCACACACAGCCAACCGCCTGAAAAAAGGGAAGGCGTGGTAACTCGTGGGGCCCGGCACCGCTTTTCTGTCGAAGAGTGAGGCTCGGTTCCCAAAATCCCTTGCCACCCTAGAACGCGCATTTCAAGTTGGCAATCACGTGATGTTGATTGGACACCATCTATTCCCCCCTCCCCCCGTTTCCCCCCAACAAAGCCTGTGTGCGGGTATGGGGACTGCGTCACACCTGCAGTGTTGCTCAGAAACGCCCTTTTACCTATCAACCCTACTGACCCCCGCAACTTGCCCGGTACTTCCAGGCAAGCCACTGGTGACCAGGTTTGTTTACCTCAAT